>JARK01000067.1:56600-94945 GCA_000688135.1 Ancylostoma ceylanicum
CCCCCCCCCCTTGATAATTTATCGACACACGCTTGACCCTGAGCCGGCCAAGGACTTTTGGGTCAACTGTGGATCAAAAAGCTCATTGTTGGTACTTCTCAACAAGCCTTTGAGGTCGGTGCTAAGTGTGGGGGAACTGTGTACAACTTATAATACTTTTTATGTGCTTTGATTTTATTCATTAATTGTCCGATTTATTGACATTGTGTTAGAACTACGAAACGGCATGATAGGTTAATTTGCCCTCTAAAGGCCTTTCGAAGAAAGCCCTAAGTCCTGCCACTCTTATCGTGCACCAGGGAACACCTTGAAAATTCTTGGATTTCCTTAATGTATCTGTAGAGCTTCTCATTTTCTCTCAGTGCTCGTGATCCATCAGGGTATAGCGCACTTTGTGCATATTAATAGATGAATAAACAAAATTGTTCCAACAATTCTTTGAAGGTAGTAGAACAAAAGTTTTGACTGTTTCCAAGGTTGTAACCGTGACGAGCCCACGCGATTACTCCAAATTGAGCCGAAATCCACAGGTCGAAAATTTCCTGCTGCCCGGATGCTGCCCAGTGCGGGGAATATGCCAGTGAAAGAGAAAAAATCCCAGGGAAACCCAAGATCTTGAAATTATCTCATAACTGTGGAATGCGTTGCGGACGTATGTATCAGTCAGATATGAAAAAATAGTACAATTAGTTCACGAGAGAGAGATAGATAAACAAGTAAATAATTGGCGATGCAGTAAGTATGACTGAAGTGAGGCGGTTGCGTGGTTCTTCACGAATTAATTTTATTTCCCAATAAATTCAGCCCGGTTGTGTTTCTGGAATGGCCGATATTGATGTCTCGAAAAATCATTGAAATGACATTTACTGTTCATCAACAACAGGAACGAGTTACAAGTTGGGGTAAACATACTGCCGGACAGACGGAGAAGTGCGAGTGGCGGTCACACCCTCATCAGCCGAAAAGATGGTTTTTTCGGTGTCCTCATGATAGAGGATATGTATCGGAACGAATCTAATTGCTGCAAAATAGGGTTATGAGAAGGCTTGTCGAAAAAGCTGCGTGCAATGCTGAGCAGGCTGAGTATGCTTGGAGAGAAAATGTGTGGGAGGAACGCAGAAAAACTCAGAAAAAAAACCACTCTGCTGTCGTTTTTGTGCGAGTCTGAAGAGTGCCCTAAAAGGAGGGATAAAAAAAGCAAAAGAGAATGAGAAGAAAATGAGGAGAATTCCTCAGTAATCCCTGTTATATTCAGCCACGATTTTGAAGGTGTTGACAAAGCAAAACTCATAAAATCTGCATACATTGGATGCGGCATATATTTACTTCGGAACCTCAGTAAACAAACAACAAGACCTACATGCCATGCCAACTGAGGAGAACCTAAATATACCAAACCTACTCTCATCAGTGGCCTTCATATCTCTCCATGAATATGAAGCTATAAACAATTTCACTGCCTCCGATTGAGGCTATCCAGAACGCTTTGCTTCTGGAAAAAAAAGCAAGGCGTGGGCAATAACTAGGATAATTTTTGGGATTTACGTGGCTGCCACGGTCCATACGATAATAACGCCATATAAATCGAAGAGCTCTCCTTGACGAGAAATGGCATATGCCAACGACGATGACTCTGAATGGTAAATCTGCATAGGCATAGGCATGCCTATAAAACAAGATAGAGGCGATCAGCATGGGCAATTGCACCAATATGTATCTGGAGATCCGGAAAACGACACAGGCTCATTTCCTCAAAATGGTAATGCAGCCTGGAGGACCATAAACTGGATGCGGAGACGAAATCGAGAGAGAAAAAGCACCCTCTCTCGTCGGGGAGGAAGCTGTGGTCTCACCGCTTCCTGCGCTTTGATGCGCTTACCACTGAGATTATCCAGAGTGAAAGTAAGGACGCCTGCGTCAACGATAGGTAACTTTGTGTGGCGTTAGCACCTCTACCTCAGACAATCACAACGATGCATGCGGCCCCTGGTCGTTCATGAATACCAGTTTTATCCGGGTAATTCACAATTTTCTGCACAGGTATGTAACTAGGGAGGGTAACAGCGAGAAGAGCGGCAGCGGGTAAGAACCACGTCCTGCTCCTGCTCCCTTGATTCGGGCCCCCACACCATGCTACGTCTCAGTATCGATACGGTGATATCAAGGAAATGTGAAGATGCGCAGACAATCAGAGTGCAAATATAATGCAGCGACGAGCGCAGGACTCTAATCAGAGTTTACATTTGAAGAGATATTTCGCTTTTCGAACATTTGATTTTTCGATCATTACACAACCATGGAATTTTTCGCACATTCGGGTAATGCTCGATTTTTTTTCGACTCATACGAAAATCTAGCTAGGAGCCACTGGAGTTCCCAGTGATCAGTCATATTACCAGTCATCTGAGTAATAACAGCAACTCTACCATGATAAGTAACCCGAATTGCTGGTGACAATAATTGTTGTGATTTTGATCGATGTCGGTGATGAAATTTCAAGGAGAGTGGGAAGTGCGCGCTGGAAAACATGGAAGTGCTGACGTTGATGTATCATGGTTCTTCACGGTTCTGAATGTTTCCATTTTTTTTGAAGGTATATGTATGTTTTGGCTCCGAAGCCTATATTTCACTGCGTAATCCAGACTTTGAAGTGTAAATTCTGTAGATATTATATTAATGTCTAAAGTTGTTTTGTATTGGTATGTTGTTTTATTCATGTATTATTACCTATTGGCCTATTTATTACCCAGTCCTGACAACCCAAGTACAATGGACTTTTTTGGAGCTGGGAAAGTTCACGGACCTGAGCGTGTCCCGCAGCACGACCGCGCCGCGCGCTTGGATCGTTATCTGGCACTGACGTCACGGTGTAAGGCCATCAAGTACGATGAAGAACACTACACTATGCTACCATCGCCCATCACATCATCATGTGTTTTGTGTTTTTGTTTTTTTTTTTTTGAAGTTTTTTGCCTTCTGTGCTTGATGAATGTACAACGAAAAAGCACCAATTGTCGCTAGAAATACCAAATCGTGATTCAAGCCCGCGGAGCGGTCGCACTGCCAACCAGTTCACGTTGAACGCAACACAAACCTAATCTGCTGCGTAAGACTCCGTCATTAAAATGCCAATGTTGCAGGCTGTGCAGCGTTCATATCTGTTCAAAAACCTTTGTCCGCAAACACTTTTTAATAAACCATTCACTAGCGGGAATTCGATAGTCTCGACATGGCTGTTCCAAAATTCAGGAGCTTACACTTCCACTAGGGGCTCGTATTCTTCCACTGCCGAAATCAGGCAATTTTCTGTATGTTCAATGGGGTTTTCGGGAGCAGTCGTTACCGGTCCTTGCCTCATACCATTTTGACTTTCTAATAAGGAAAAAAACGAAACACAAAATAACTATCTTCCGTTTTGTTCCTTCCACTGTACGGAAAATAGATAAGAATATGGCCTTCCCCGGGACTCATCAGCAGAAAAAGAAAATCGCTTGAGTAAATATCATAATAGTGGACCAAATTATATGTGGTAAACTATAACTATAGATGTAATATAATGGTAGAGACTAAAGTGGTAAACTTGGATAAATATTGTTCTACAAAGGCCGGATTCCTAGCTACACCTGATGGTTGCTGAGGTGATTGATAGAGATAGTGACATACATAGGTTCTTGCAATGACCAGTATGGATCAGATTCCGAAGAAAATGTTCAAGAACAGTCTGTGTTGTGCGAAATTCTCTTTGAAAAAAAAACTAAATGCTCATAAGTAGGCGATCCACGAGCTCAATCGAGGATGCAAACGTAATCTGATGTTAGGCGTGTATAACTGTTCCACCTTCATTAAAGGCAACACCCGCAAAAAAATTTCCACTTCGAAATTCAGGCATAATCTAGCAATAAGTTATTTGAGTTTATTAAGCGCTGTCATATCTCCGAAGTTTGCCAAAACCAAGAAAACTTCGTTTTATGCAGGCCTCCTATTTACTTCTTCGACACAAGTTGGTTTAAGTTGCACGAGCAATAGAGGGTGACGGTCAGGAAAAAATGTAATAGTTATCGAAATTCTCTTCGTAAGGGCTGTCTCAGAGTTTACCGCAGCTTCCTCATCTGTGGCCATATGAAGAACTTATAGAAAGGGTAAAATGTGCACGAAGATAGGGACATTTTGCACGGTCTTCTATGTATTATAGGAAATTTGGCTAAAGTTGGACAGGAGAACACCAAAAAGCGCAACGACTGCAAAATGTCAGAAATAACTATGCCTACCCTCTGTTCAGTGTATCAAAGGGTTATTTAAAATCAAGAGAGACGACCGCGGAATTACTATGTCATGTTCAGGAGGAATCAACACAGCTTTGATAAAGGCGATCCACGGAAAAAAATCAAGGAAGGATATCCAACTGAGGTACTATAACCTCGGCCTAGATGCATCATTACGATTACCCAGGGTAAACGCGTTGTCGCTCGTGCTATCGATGGGTAAATTTGCGTGGCGTTGACACATTCACCATGGGTAATCTCAATGATACACGCGCCCCTGGTGTAGAAAACCCACGCAGCCTAAGAGTTGCTATCAAGAATAACACGAATGAAGACCTTACCTTAAAGTAGTCAGTGATCTTTATCTCTCTCACTACTTTCAAAGTGAGTAAGGGCATGCCTTTCACATGACGTAACTGAATTGCTTCCTTTGAAAAGGTGTAGTACTGAATTTGCCCTTCGTGTCTGAGAGGTATATGTGGGCAGATAAGGCCTTTGTAGAGAAAATTGCTGTCTAACAACATTGGCGCAGGAGCTACCGTATGCTAGGAGTCTTGGTAGAATGTGAACATAGCGGTATATAGACATGCATCATTGAGATTACCCAGGGTAAGCCTGTCCACACCATTAAAACATTACCTAGTTTTAAGAAGAGCGTCAATACGTTTACCTTGGATAATATTAATAATTATCCGGGTCTAGGCTTCTTACTGGCAGAATTTCATGTGCAGCCACATGAATAGGAGATTAGATGTCATTCTCCGAATGGATATGCTGGGTAAATGGGTAAAATGAGTAGCATTTATGATTATATGTAGTAAGAAATAATACGTATACTACACTAGTAATACAGTAGCTAGTGATACACAAGCGGAGAAGAGTTCAGGTGCGTAAATTCAAAAGAAAGGATTAAAAGAAGCTTTCCAGACGTATACGTTGGCCTTCAGTCTCACCCACCTCATAAGCACACCCCGCCTCCAAATTTGCTGCCTCCACTAGGAAATGGATCGCTTCATAACACAGCGAAGAGGTCCCCATGTTTGTTTTATCTCGCAGGCCCAGGAATTCGAGCCGTAGAATCCTCAATAGCCATTGCAACAGACACTGGTACACAACGTGAACATTTGACTGATGGATGGAAGGATCAACAGATTGCATTACAGGAACGAGTGACGTTTAGTTGACGTGAAGGACGAGCAAGGTAGAAAGTGCAAGGTACAATCGGATGAGAAGTGACGTTGAGAATCTGGAATATGGATTGAGCAGAGATGGATATCTTTTCAGGAAATCAGCGTGAAATATGCGGGGGAAAATACAAGGGGCAGCCGAAAATTCAGGGGGCGAGTAATCCTTTTAACAGTTCTACTTTTGAAGAGAACATTTAAGATACCGCGGCCTCCGCTGATCGATGTGTATGATCCCAAGTAACTTTCGAGCTCTATCCTAAGGTTCTGTAGGTGCACGCTATTATAAGAACTAACTTTCAGTCTAACGTCTTCTTATTCCTAGCGTTTGTCCCACGTAGTCGCAGGGTCCGCTGTACTGCATCTTCCCCGCCACTTGATCCGATTATCCGCGTCCTTTGAAAAACCTTGTATGATATGAACGATATACAGTGCCGGCCAAAATTATATAGCCTTTTCAACCTTCCTCCATAACCTCTGTTAACGCAAAGCTTGGCTTAACGTGGAGTCTTGAAGTTCAAATTTTTAACTTCAACTAATTTTGAGTCTCTACAACTATCTTGAAAATTTGGACCTCAAGGCTTCATATTAATTCAAGGTTTACGTTAACAAAAGTTATTGAGGAAAGTTGAAAAGGCTGTATAATTTTGTCCGGCACCTGTATCTGGCATTGCTGAATTTACCAGCAACAATTTACCAGCTAGAGCAAATGTAAAAGTAACGGATTTCGAAAGAAAGTTAGGGAGGATAAACTTTGAATTTTCACACTAATCCGGTTTCGTGGCTTCAACTAGACCGGGAGTGTGGTCTCCTTGGCACCCCTCATCAGTAGTTCACAAGGAGACTTCCAAAGTTGATGAGTACAATGCATAAGTTTAAAGACATGATGAATAAGATATGACGAGAGACGATGATGCTAGGATAGCAGCCTACTTGAAATTTGTATCTGAATGCTTCCCGCCTCTAGGCGTTTATATGATTGTTGTTTGAGCAAGTAATCTGCGCCTAACTTCTTGTATGAGTGGGAGGTGCATCACACTTAAAGCCGTATTTTCTCATAATGATGGGTTTGTTCCTGAAAGAGTGATAAAATGCTCTATTGCTGATGACTATTGCTTTGTGGTCAGCTGTACTTCGGCCATATCGGACTTCACACAATCAAGCCAGCGAGTCTTACGCCTCCCGCGTGGCCTAATGCCTTTGACGTTCAGGTCCAGCGTCGTTTCGGCTACAAACTCATCTTCTCTACGACACATACAGTGGCGGTCACATATTTAGCACGCCCACGATTTCGGCCGACAGAATTTTTTGCATTTCTCAGCCTTATGATGAGCAATCAAAACCAAGTTCGAGTATGTGTTGAGGCACTATGAGGCCNTGCAACGACCGACCAAAAAGTGAGTGCGTCAAAATGAAATCATCAGAAAGAAGCCTTGAGATCCTCGGAGTGTCACTCCGGCAGAGCGGTCCGCTATTCGGAGTAAGAGTATTCCCAGACTTCGCTAGCAATCGTGCCGGTCGCCACGACACCCCATGGAAAAAGTGAATGAGGAGACTCCAGACGGAAGAGGGATGATGATCAAAAAGGCATGGTAACCGATAGGCATCTCTTCCGATATCGTTATCACCCACATCGCCAGTTCATTTTGTTCGAGGATACGGGCGATGAGCTCCGTTTGGCAGCGATCCATGGTGATGTAATGTGGCAATCGATACGTATAATTTCCACGATCCTTATCTCTTATATCGCCGGTTCATTTTGATTCATTTTGAACTGGTGGAGTCTGGGGATACTCTATGAATGACAGAGCTATGGCGAGGCCATGGGTGGAGTAGCAAACTTGTCCATTCTTTGATTGAGTTGCGGAGCTAATAATAAATTCTCAGTGAAAAAGGCAATTTATACTGGCCAGACGCACGCATCCATTTGCGGAAGATTTTCTGTGGAAGCCGGCCATTGCGGTATGCACATCCTCAACGCGGAGCCGCCGCGACGCCGTAAACACGTGCGTCTGAGCCTCGTCACGCGAATGACGCTATCCTTCATCATATGAACAAACGCAAACTCAGCGCTTGCATTTAGTGGAAATTGTCCTAAAATGTGCTTATAGTAAACCTCTAATCAGGTACGATGAGCTATCATAGGTCCAACTGTTGGCCGAACATACCATGGAGGGGTGAGCTGATAAGGGTCATTCGCACTAGATGCGTGTGTTTGATGCGTATGCATATACAGTGGCGGTCACATATTTAGCACGCCCACGATTTTGGCCGACAGAATTTTTTGCATTTCTCAGCCTTATGATGAGCAATCAAAACCAAGTTCGAGTATGTGTTGAGGCACTATGAGGCCTTCCTTCCTGTTGCTTACCACGGGCACAGAGTCCGTTCACACTCGATTAAAAAAATAAAAGTTCAATTTCGTCGGTTTTCCGAAATTCTGTGTAAAATTCGTGTATCTCGCTATGGAAGGAAATGAAGTGGTGATTCAGATTGAGCATGTTTCTCGTCAACATTCCCCTATGAACGCTTTTACTGGACTCTACACACCGGCTGGAGCCAGAGACAGAAACAAGACCGTCAATTTCGTCAAAAATTTCATTTTTGTGAATCTTGCTAATAAAGCAAGCCCTGGAATCTTCCTTTTAGTATCTGATTGTATGTCAGCAACACGAATCGGGAAAAAATCGGCGGCTGGAAATGCACGGTTTATCCTTGGAATCACCGTGAATCCTTTTTTCACCATTTTTTTACTCCAGTTGACAATTTCCGTTCTCCCCTTAAGTAAGAAACTGCTCATTGAAACTACTAAAGCAAAACACGCAATTATATCGAGTGTAAAATCACATTTTACCCAGATCCAATAAAGTCATCTAGGAGAGAAACTGAAGCATTTCCAAAAGCAGTGCATTTTTAGCTCTAAATGNTGGAATCTTCCTTTTAGTATCTGATTGTATGTCAGCAACACAAATCGGGAAAAAATCGGCGGCTGGAAATGCACGGTTTATCCTTGGAATCACCTTTGAATCCTTTTTTCACCATTTTTTTACTCCAGTTAACAATTTCCGTTCTCCCCTTAAGTAAGAAACTGCTCATTGAAACTACTGAAGCAAAACACGCAATTATATCGAGTGTAAGATCACATTTTACCCAGATCCAATAAAGTCATCTAGGAGAGAAACTGAAGCATTTCCAAAAGCAGTGCATTTTTAGCTCTAAATGCGTGCAATCCCATCCAAGAGCATTTCCCGGAGCAACAAAGTTGAGGCGGGAAGGGGAACACTATGCCTTATCACATTCTCGAGTATTGTCCTGATAGCTCATTCCAGTATTGAAATACAGATTTTATATTTCCATCAATTGATCGCCCAAAACAGGCAGCGTGCTAAATATGTGGCCGCCACTGTATGTTCAAACCAACGCAACGGCTTCTCTCATTTTATCGGTTATCGGTGCGACATCAAAGGTGGAGCGAAGCACCTCATTTGGAACTTTGTCTTTCAGCGTCACACCCATTGACCATCTTAACATCCGCATCTCCATTGTGTGCAAGACTTGCTTGAGAACCTTCGTGGCAGCCCAGCACTCCGTCCCATAAAGGGCGTTGTTAACTGATGATCTGCAAGACACCATTTATTGACAATGAACTCGGATACACGTGAGAGATTACGTGGACATAGCAAGTTCCAGAAATTATGTTACGCCAATGAGGCAACATCCACTTATCACTGGCCAGCCGATTCAGTTCAACAATGTACAATAAATCATGCAAACGTCAGTGCTTCTTGCAAACAAAAAGGTAGTACCAAATCTCAAGGAGTGTTGTGTTGATTAATGAGATCAAAAAATAATAAATAATCAAGTGAGTTAGACAGTTAGTTTCTAGGAAACGTTACATCTATGGTAGATAACTTCTACAATGTACAATTTCAAATACATACAAGTGTACTCCAAAGACATTAACGGACACAATGTCCAGAGTAAATACGAATGTTCCGGATGTGTCGCCGCTCTACTTGACGAGTGTCTGAGCAACGTTCGGTCCAGCAGATATGAAAATGTCTCCGTACGGCTCGTGTTGAGCAACGTTGATAGCCTGTGATTTCTTCAAGACCAAAAGAGTGTAGAACTTCTGTGCTGCCGTCTTTCGAGTGGCTCCCTTGGTCAGAAGGTCGTTGAGGGTGATCTGAAAAATCTTGTTATACAAGTGCAAAGCTTTCGACAAGATGAGCTTAGATATGAAAGTAAACAAGTAAAGGGTGATTAATCTAAAAATTAGTCCAGTAAGTCTAAAATCCAAAAGATAAGTAAGAATGAAAGTGTTGAAGAGTATCGATTATTATTAGATACTGTTGTTTTCTTCTTCAATTTTTTTTTTCAGAATCGAAAACATCGCAAGCTTAACGTTCCCTACTACAGCATTCCTGCATACGTTAACGTAGGTTTACAGAAAAGTGCTGAATTTACCTGGGTCTCGTCTGTAGTTCGAAGTTTCGTCACAATGGTATTCAATACATTTTGTGTACGTTTCGACCAACGATGATCTTCATCTCCTTCGATGGCTTCCTCCTCCTCAGGCACTCGTCCCTGAAATTACCACTTCACAGAATCAGCGGAAAGGCATGCAGAAACATCATACAAGAAGGCAAGAGAAACCATCTGTAACTGGCTTAGACGTATGGGAGCATAACTAATAACCCCATCAATATGTATATTGACACTTGAATTCGCTTTGTTTCTTTCCACCGAGAAGAGCGCCATACCTCGGACTTTCGCCTCTTCTTGTCGCTTAGTGGGAACAGCTCTTCCTCAAGTTTCGTAGGAGATTCTTCCAGAGGAACCTGGAGTTCGGCGACCATCGGGGTCGGTGATTCCGCACCAATCGGTTCAAATGGAACTGGGCCAATATCCTCATAGTCATCACCATACACTGACTCCTAAAGAATGTCATAGAATTTAAACTTAATGTTATCTAATGGGCCTCCACAAGCTTTGTCGCAGCGACAGTCACCAGTGAATTATAGACCAGTGACATAGCGGCGGTGCGGCCATGGTATGGTTACGGCGAATATCAATTTTTCGCCCCCAGTCGCACATTAGAATGATTATTGAGGTCACCAAGAGGTACACAAAGGAATTGAATAGTTCTCAGCACAAAGAATGCTCACTCATGTGGCAAAGCAGCAGTTCCGTACAGCTTAAGCTTTCAGACTAAGCATGTCTTTTTTTTTCGAAAAAAAAAAACTTCTGAGTTTCTAACTCATTAGGTTGCCACTTTAGTCTTCACAGCCCGACGTAAAATAACGACACGTGAATTTGACGTTTAACAAATAATGAAAACAATGACGATCATAAGAAACTCACTGCTCCATATGGGATTTCATCCTCAATGGTCTCAGACATCTCCAACTCTCTTCTGATTTCGTCAGCTTTCAAGACATCTTCCTCCACACGAGCTCTCATCACCAAGTGTGACTGGTACAACTGAAAATATGGTTAGGTTATGCAACAGTACCAAATAACTGGGGGGAAAACATTAAACGTCCTCGGCTCCGGCATGTGCGGCATTTTGAGCTTGAGCACTTCACTGCCTTCGATACACAAACGCAGCAAAGTCAGAGCAAAGTCACCTCGCAAAGTCAAAGCAAAGTCAGCTACGACAAACCTACTTACTCTGGAAAGTGACGAAAATAGAGCCATGGACATAGCCATGGACATGTGGTCGAGGAAGCAAGAAATAACTAACTTCCCACGCCGTTTTGATATGTAAGAGCTGATGAGAAGAATCATGAAAGGGAAGCAAGGGATGTCTTCAATTTGCGATAAAATGATTCAGAAGAACTGGACCTTCCAACGATAACAGTCTCAGTTAATGCATCCCAATAAAAAATTGCAAATAGCGCTACATCATGAAACGCCGGGTGTCTGGAGTGTGGGTACTCCTAACGCGTGAAGGCAAGACAGTATCAAATAGCCAATTTCGTGCTTTTTCAGCTGTTCTGAAGTGACCATAAAACTTTTGAAAGGACAAAATCAGTGCTTCTAGTCGAGCGTCATATGCTGGTTTTTTTCTTTTGCTTCAGCAGCAACATAGCTCTGGCAAAAGTGAGCACCGTTCTTCGGAAAACTGAACAGGAGCTGAGCAAGGAGCAAAAAACAACCCCGAAGAAAGAACGTTGAACGTTGTGAATTGAATCACTGCCATCACAGCACTCACCCGGACAAGAGGTTTAGCTTTCATAAAGACACAGCCAGGAAGATGGAATAGTTTCTCCACTATACCAGATTCCTTCATACGCATAAGCCGACGAGTTGGTGGTGCAAGATCCAGCGACTGCAGGGTGTCACTAGAAAAGTGTAAATTTACTATGCTGATAAAAGAGAAGAAGAAAACCAGCAATGATGGAGAAAAACATACGAGTAGTCCGCCATGTTTGCCTTCATCTCATCACCACTAATATTTTTCTGTTCGTCGATAATTAAACGCCGCTTTCTTCTTCTGCGCTCCTGCTGACGATCAAGCGCACCTGCTTCCAACGGTTCCAAAGTGAAACTTTCTTGCATCTCCGCAACACCTCCTAAAGTACATTAATATTCCTCAGATACAGTAGCAGCCAATAAGACAAGGTCAGGTGTATTTTTGTCAAATTAATCTCTGAAGCTGAAAAGAAAAAACACTGTAAAAACACAACGTTCTTCTTGTTTCAAAGATAGTACGTGAATTTTGCGATTTTTATCACTACATTTTTCTCACCTAAAGCAACAACGAAAGCGCAACAGTAACAGGTTAGCTGAAATAGTAAACAAGTATCCACCCTTTCAACTACTGGAGAAACAAATCTGTCTGTTCCCACAGTAGTTGGAAGTAAAGCTATTGGACAAGATTTTTCGAAGCTGACGCAGCTGAGATGTCAGTTCAATAATCCAAGAGTGAGTCCGTGCCTATAAAAAACTAGCGTAAGAGAGCATTCGCGTAGCCTCAGCGCATATTTTAATTCAGTTGGTACTAATATACCCAGAGTTTAACGTAACAATGAATTCTATCGTCTATATCTCACTCTCCATTACTGTATACGTTTATGAAATCCTTCAATGAAATAAAAAAAAATCAAACCGAGATTATTCGCGGCAGCTCCGAGTTGTAGATCATCATGAGCATCTAGACCGCCTCTTTCACTGTGTACACCGTCGTGGAAAATGCCACCTAAAAGCAAGTGGGGAATTCAAAAAAAGGAGGTAGAAAAGAGCAGTAGTGCTTAGCATGAATGGAGAAGGACAAGAAAAAAGACTGAACATATTTTTAATTAAACTAAAAACGAGGATAAACAACTGACAGCAGCAATAACATGTTCGAAGGTAATTTTGAGCGTCAACTCCATGACATCAAAACTAAGAGGAAGCTGTTCTTTTACTTAGAGCCTTGCAAAAGAAAAAAAAAACGAAAAAAAAATCATGAAGCGCTCCCATGGAGAACACTAAGACTTCTGTACTTCGTCAATGCACAGAATTTGCTAGCAATCGAATATGCCACCAATTTTTTATTTGTATCTGCTCATACAGATAAACCAGGGAACTTCCCATGAATGCCTTGAAGAATAGAAAAAACACACGAAAACACGTACTTTCCATATCGTCGTCACCACCTCCAGTATCCATTCCACCGAAGTCATCGTCTGCGAAGATATTCACACCCGGAGCTTTCGCTCCATCCAGGCTAGGCGTAGCTTCGCGGATATCACGACTAAATTGTAGTACAGCAGCACTTGGAATACCAGTTAGTTGTTCCATTTTAGGAAGAAGAACCTACCCGCCGAGTCCGGCTGCAAAGCTGCTGGCGTCTCGCTGCACCTCAAGACCGCTGAAATAGAAACGATAAGAACATGGTAAAACTGTACATGAACACATTCTAGATCTGTTACGGAGCTGCATTTCTGCATTAAGAAATCAAAAATCCTATTAAAAAACCAATTCTGGACATGTGAAACGTTCATAACTTGAGTTTACAGCTAAAAAAGAGACAATGAGAAAAAGGTAGCAAAACAACGTGAGCCTGTCCTAGACACATCACCTTTCTTCCACTGGAGCAAGCGGAGGGAAATCGCTGAAGTCATCCTCCATCCCAAACGTTATTGGTCCATATGCAACATCACCGAACTCGTCACTCTGTGGAATTGATAGGTCACCACGTGTAAATCAACAAACTGAAAATACACGGAGGAATAGGAAACAGCGCATAAACATACCACAAATTCGGCACCGAACATATGCTGATCGGAAATGTGATCCTCTTTCAATGTGATGTCGTCAATTCGACTCTGATTAATCTAAAAAGAAAGCGCTTGAGAAACGATTTCTCAAAAGGAAACGAACAGTGAATCGAGAATCACCTGTAGATGATTAGCGAAATCTATTTCATTGAAGTCTGGTAGCGAGGTATCGAAATCTGTATACACCTAAAGAAAAACGGTTGCAAATTGTGCAGCTTTGTTTAGCACTAAGGATATGTACCTCCGGAAGAGAAATTGCAGCCAATGGAGCTTCCTTTCCTTCATCGATCGCTTCAATTTGGCCGGGACGGAATGCCATTTTAATTTTCAAAAAGGCTTCATTACAATCCGCCAGCAAATACTTCGTCTTGCGTGAGTAGATTCGAACCACTCCAAGGAGAAGATGTCCAGTGGTTCGCAGAGCCATTTTGACCTTCAAACTCCGAATTAAGGGCCAATTATTAAAATCAGAAGAGAAATACAACGCTAAAACACACTTTACTTAGAAATGCTAGCAAAATAAGACTCCAAAATTACAGAATCGGCAATTTTTTTTGTGTGATTCAGGGCAATGTAACGGATTTACCTTTGGCTTGAGAATTTCGTCCACGGCATCTTGCACGTTGGTTTCATATATCTGTGCCTTGGATAACTTCTTTTCCCAATGTGCAGCTAGCCAAATCTTTGCAAGAGGACCTTTCTTCGATAAAACGAACTGTGCATAAAACATTCCTGAAAAGAATAATAACTTCAAGTCATAATTAAACTAAACACAATGACAGAGAAAAGTAGAATACACAAGAAATCGAAGGCAAACGAAACCGAGAACAGAATTTAGTAATGTAACCAGACCAGATTGAAATGATCATTGCAATCTATGAGAATGAATGACTCTTTTCAGAACTCTTGCTTACTGAACGAGAAATTTCAGGAAGATGGAGTGTGTCAAGTGCTTGTCTACTCATTCTTTGCATTAGAATAGGATACAAGTAGAAATAAGAAGTTGTTTAATGATCTCCATAAACTATAGCAAAGAGGTATTCAAAAGCAAGCTCGCGCAGCAGAACCTGATCGAAGCTCGCTAGTACAGAATAGAACGGACGGGAAATAAAAAAAACAGCTTGAAACCAAACGAATTTCGTTGGAGGTCCTACATCAAGGACATATTAATCTTTTCGTTTTTCAGAAGAACATCTCAGCAAACATGAAACATGAGTGGAATGTCAGGAATAGCAAATAAATGCGGTGTAACTGAAGAAAAGGAATCCATTGACAAGGATGAACAAGATGAAGTTAATTGGATAAAGAATAGAAATAGGGTACATAAAAACCGCGTTTTCGGTGTACGCGCAGTCACTATTTCGAAAAAAAAAACTGCTGGCACGATATAAAACGGATATGGGTTAGGGCAAAATAGTTTCTAGAGCTTAACGTGATGTGGAATACTGGGATATCTTGAAAGTAATTTGCTGAGCAAGATATTTTGCAAACTCGAGGCTGGACCAATATCCACATAACCTTTTAAACAAATGTGAAACAAGATTAGACAGCAATTAAATACAGGGATGTGCTGTCGAGAAAATGGGCACAGCAATAAAATACAGTGACTTCCGCAGTGGAAGGTATTACCGCAGAAAATATAAAGAGAGAAAAATGAGATAAACATCGTTCAACTCCAAAAGTTGATTACATTTCGAAACACTAGAAGAATATTCGAAAAGCCCACGAAAAAAAGAGTAGAAAGAAAATGAAGAATGGAAAGAAAACGGACAAAAATCAACTTGTGTACCAGATCAATTCTAAGTGAAAAAAAAACAAAAAAAATAATACTTGTTAAATGGTTGCGATGGAAATTCTTTGCTACAGCTAGGGTAACAGGGCAACTGCAACAAAGTAAACTGCTGCTGTGGAATTTGCGGTTACAAAGCCTTCACAACAAAATCGGCGTCAACTTCCAGAAGTGTGCACACATCTGTCAGCAATCCGAATTACGTGGAGCCACGGAGACTTAAGAAATGTGGCAATTTCCAGAGAAGAGATGGGAGGAAAGCTGGAGACGAAAAAGTATGACGAGGGAACAGAAAAGTAACTAGAGGCAAAGTGAATTTGCTGAACAGTAAGTAACAAGGGTGAGTACAGAAAGAATACGAAACTAACGATGTTGATAATGAGAAAAAAATGAATTGGATAAAAAGAAAAAGAAGCAAGGAGGGTCAATGTTAAAAAAAAGAAGAAATGCAAAACATAAAGTAGAACGAGAATAGCTATTTATGAAGCCGAACAAGGCAATAAAACTCCGCAAGTTGTTGTTTATTTATTGCGTTCAATCACGTTTTCCTGCACTTACGGAAGAAGTATGCTTAAAAAGCACTTTGTAACCTCATCCAACAAGAAAACGAAGTAAGCAACAGAAAATGGAAACGTGACGCAAAAAGCACCTATGACTCCTACATTATAATGGTAAAACATGCTTGGACAGCTGCACGTGACCAAAGAAAACGTAAAAATCAAAATAACACCCACCTAGGTGTGTTAAATCCCCACTTGGCTGAAAATTCACATCGAAATCGGAGCGTCATTCAAAAACTGGCACAGATCCAAGAAAACCCACATTGCTCAGGCAATCGTCGGAGGACCGCCAGCCGGCGCTGGCCTCGAGCCAGCGGTGGGCGGGCGACGCAACGGTCCTGGCGCGCGAACCACTGATATTTGAAAATTCACGGCTCGGATTTTGTCCATCACTTTTTCTCAGTTTTCTGTAATAAAGCCGTAGGGTTTTCTTTTTTAATTTGTTGCTATTCGTTTCAGGTACATAATCGGGGCCTCTTCTCCACATGGCCAGAAAGAAGGTGGTTGACTCTTCAGACGATGATAGCGACTTCAATTCAGGTGCTGTCAATTTTGTTTGGTTTTTCATATTCTGTGATTTTTATTGCGTTTTTGTATAGTTTTATTGTTGCTTATTTGTTTCGACTTTGACAAAACTTGTTCATACTAGTTTGAATCTTCCCTGCAACTCTACAATAGCTTCTGACCGACATATTTCCTTTTTTTACAAATTGAAAGCTGTTGCGTTGTTCAGAAGCGATACTTTGACGAGACGCCTTGCTTGTCTGGCATTTTGATTCACCATCGACCTAAGCAAAATGATTTTCGGCAATTATACTGTTTGCTACACATAAATTCCCGCCAAATTTTTTTATCACCCAAAAGGTCTATCAAATTTCGCAACAACTTTAATACCACTGAGAGTCGTGTCATGATACTAGTCTGGCGTTCGCTGTCTTAGCAGCTCCGTCATTCGTTTCGATACCGTCTCAGGCTAAGCCTTCCACTAATTGTAAGAAAGAAATGAACATGGTATCCCGCATGACATTTGGGTAAACACACCATGGCTTTTGTATTCCCACACCACTGAAATATGCGTTCTCAATCTTATTCCTTTGCTTTTTGCATATTATGTATTTTTACCACTGATTTCTAAGAATATTGTGTTGCCTAGCATTTTTCTCAAAAATCTACGTGAGATCCTGCCAGATTTATCGCCTCTGGACTTCAGTAAAGTCAGAGGCTAGCAGAATAGTTGCTTATATTGCTTTCCTGTGCTACTAGTTGTGAAAATGACATTATTATAGTGTAGGGACAAAAGGAGCACTGAATTCTCCTTGCTTAGTAATCGCAGAGGTCAATGCATGACATGCTGCGTACGAGCATCACTTCCTTTCCTGGCGTAACGCCATTTTGTGAGGTAATCGCACAGCTGCATGAATGGAAACCTATGAAACTTCGTAGTGGGGGAGGGGATGTAGTTTGGTGTTCCGAATATGACTGTTGCACAGTTTTTTTAGTCGCATTTACAGTTCCGGCCAAAATTATATAGCCTTTTCAACTCTCCTCCATAACTTTTGTTAACGTAAATTTTCATTTAACATGGAGCCTCAATTTTTATGATAGTTGTAGAGACTCAAGATTCGTTGAAGGTGAAAATTTGATCTTTAAGGCTTTACGTTAAGCCGAGCTTTGCGCTAACAGAGGTTATGGAGGTAAGTTGACAGGGCTATATAATTTCGACCGGCACTGTATATAACTCTTGTCGGGCTATGAGGTGACTATTGTAGGAAATTGGTAGAGAAAGCGATCCCTCTTAAGAAACCACTCTATGAGATGTGACAAATACTACTATGTGAAGCTTTGAAAAGCTTTATTGTGTACCTACCTGCTGTATACTGAAAGTACACTGGAGTTCTATACGTTAACATCATTTCCTAGACACTTTCGTCCCTTGTAAACCTTCTGTTCCAGATGAAGAAAAGAAAAAGAAGAAAACGGCAAAGAAGCGTCTCCCATCTCCATCTAAAACCCCACCAGCTCCAAAACGAAAGCAAGCTAAGCTTGCCACGCCGGCCAGAGGGGGTGCAGCCAGTAAAAAGGGACAAGAGCAGGTGAAGTCCAATGTATATTCGTTTTGGTTGGAATATAATTACTGGTATTGCAGAAAGATGGAGGAAGCTCGTCTGAAGAGGAGAATGAGTTCGTCGAAAATTACGAAAATGAAGATCTTTTGCGAATGGTAATTATTCTTTTTTTACCTAGCTGAAACTCTGGTGTTCTGGACCTGTTGTCTTTAGGTAATTCCGCCAAGACCTCAACCCTGTATGAAATCTGATGGGACAGGAGCTAGACTTGTAATTAGAGAAATCGTTGCTACTAATTTCAAATCTTATTTCGGAACACAGCGAATCGGGCCATTCCATAAGGTATGCAGGTTTTACGACTTCCGTATGCATTGATGTTGTTTTTTGTAGTCACAAGTTTAAACTGTATTCTTGTGTTTCCCTTCTTTTCTTCCGTTCTGTGTCACGTGCTTTTTCCAGAATTTCACTGCTATTATTGGCCCGAATGGTTCAGGAAAGAGTAATGTAATTGACTCACTGTTGTTCGTTTTCGGGTATAAGGTAGTTTTTTTTTCTTTTGAAAGTATTCTTTTTTATACTCTCACGTTGTCCTAGTATCCTTCCTTCCTATTTACACTTCCAGGCATCTAAAATTCGTTCCAAGAAATTATCCGTGCTTATACACTCTTCAAGAGGCCATGATGACATAAACAGCTGTACAGTTGAAGTGTTCTTCGAACAAATTGTTGATAAGGTATTTCTTTCGTTTTTGTTTTTTTTTTCAACTTTTTGTGCTGTACGAACAGGAATGCATGTCATACTGCTTATACTTTTATAAAGTCTCCTAAGCAGAATTTCTCTTGTTGCTGAGATTACTGAAAATTTGAGTGGAGAACTGAAGCTAAGCACAGTTATTCAGGATGGACATTTCGAAGTTGTTGAAGGAAGCGAGTTCAGCGTTGCACGAACAGCTTATAAGAACAAC
Organism: Ancylostoma ceylanicum; assembly: GCA_000688135.1. Taxonomy (NCBI): domain Eukaryota; kingdom Metazoa; phylum Nematoda; class Chromadorea; order Rhabditida; family Ancylostomatidae; genus Ancylostoma; species Ancylostoma ceylanicum. Next base: position 75,693 of record JARK01000067.1, read on the forward strand.
AATAGTGTTTATGCCTGGAATGGAAAGGTAACCGTTTTTCGAGCACCTTTGTCGTTTTCGTTGAAATTTTTTTAAAATCTATTTTTCTCTTCCAGACAATGTCAATAAAAGAAATCGCGGGTCGCCTAAGAGGCTTTGGAATAGATCTCGTCCACAATCGTTTCCTTATTCTACAGGTCTGTAGAAATATTGCCCGATGTACATTGTTCCATACCTGAATCGAAGTTTCCAGGGAGAAGTAGAACAAATTGCGATGATGAAGCCGAAGGGAGAGAATGCTCATGAGGAAGGAATGCTGGAGTATTTGGAGGACATCATTGGATCTAGTCGCTTCAGGGTATGGCTCGTTTCTCGACACATTGCGGTCGCAGCACATTTTTGCATGGATGACAGATCAAAATTTGAGTTACGGCCGGGCCTATCTGATTCATAGCGTTCCGCATTTAATAATGTAGCCCTGGAAAAGGGCCGTTGAAAAGAAGTGCAATTTTCAACATAAAAGCATGACGTGATGATCACATAGCCGTATAGGGATGAAGGGTCATGGTTCAACATGTGCACCACCTGAGTTGGGATTCATAAAACGCTAGCCATGCAAAATAACGATGGCTGGCGTGATTGGTTTTCCCATATCGTAACGTTGAGAGACGTGGGATGCAAAAATTGGTTTGCTGTTTGCTAACCTGGTTTCGCTTGCTTTTGCGTTCATGAATCCTAACCCTGGTCCGCAATGGGTTAAGCTGTCAAATTGTTCGTTATTTTGCTTACTTTTTCGGGAGAAGAGCGCAGCATACTCCAAAAATTCGACTCAGCAAAGATTTGTCACGCTTTCCAGGTTCCTATCGAAAGACTGAGCGCGCGAGTTGATACGCTCAAGGAGCAGCGGACAAACGCATTGCAACGGTAGGTCTTCCTAGGTCATATTCACTTCTTTGGATTGTTCTCCATTTGTTTTTAGCGTTCTTGATTTTTTCTGCTGTTCTTTTTTTTTCGTGTTTTATCATTCTTCCTTCTTTGTTTTCGCATTGTTTCATTCTCATTTCAATATGGGTATGGGAATCATGCAGTTTTAACAACGAAAACCTGGAATTCAATTGGTCATGCTCCTGTGATTTCACATAAATACCTATGGTTTTAATTGTTTTTTTCCTCTTGCTTCTGTTCTCCCCTTTAAATTTTCTGGAGCATTTGCGCTTTTAAGATCTGATGCATGAAACTGTGTCATCATGCTACCTTCCTTAGATGTCACTTCGAGTCCTTTATTTATTTAGTTCACTACCTACTATATTTAGAGTGCGAGTGGCTGAGCGAGAAAAAGTCGCTCTCGAGGGACCTGTTCGGGAAATGATCCTCTATCTCAAAGCTGAGAATCATGCCGTACTTCTGAGGAACCAGCTGTTCCATATAAAATTGTGAGTTTCATATTCCTTTTTTGTTGCAGGATTCTTTGTATTAGGAATTTTGTTGTTTCAAATGATTCATGAGACCAGTTTTGCACTATTCAGGTTCAAAATCTTGGAAGAAATCGATGAGCTCCAGCCACTACGAGATGAAGCACTCGAAAAGAAAAATGCCGTTGACAGGGCTTTGAAGGAAGTGTTGGATGCCAGAGAAGCAGACAATGATCGCTTGGAGGCTGCACAAAGGTTTGATTTTCTCATTTTCCTTTTTCGATTTTATGCAGCGGGACTTTTCTTCTAAATTACTAAGTGGTACTGCTTCCAGGGACCAAGCAAAAATCTGTGCTGATGAAAAAGCAGCTCGCGATGAAATAAGTGCCTTGGAAAGAGCCGCAAAAGCTCGGACGAATACGATGAAGAGAAATGTGACGGATATCGCTCGCGTAGGTGAAGAGATCGAAAAGGAAAAACAAAAGGTGGGCGCTATATCAGTTTGCAGGTTTATAACTTGTTGGTTTCCACGCATTCTCTTTGCTTCATGCTCGAATTCCAGTTGGAAGAGCTGAAAGGCGTCCCAGCCAAGGCTGCTGCTCGACTCGAGGTTCTCAAGGCGTCCATAGCTGAACTGAACGAGTTAGAGCGCGACAACATCAAAAAGGTAGTGCAATTTGGCCGAGCAATCCTGTAGTCTATGATGTGTTCTATCTAGGCTGATGATAATCGCGACAAGTTTGATCGAAAGGCTGGACCCGAAAAGGCAGAAAGGGCAAGGCTTGAAGAAGAGATGGGAGTGCTCGTGTTGAAGGAGGTTGATGCTAAGAATAAGGTGGGTATTTTGGTGGAAATTTTTGGGTATGTGTTGTTACTGGTATTGTTTGTCATTCCAGATCCACATTGCGAAGGAAACCCTGAAGAATATGACTCACGAGGAAACCAAGTTGCGGAAGCGACTGAATGACTTTCAGAATAATTTGACCACTTGGAAAGAGGATTTGGAGAAGAAGACCACGTATGTAGCTGTTTATTTCATCAATTCCTGATATATTCTTTGTTTTTTTTAAACTTCTTTCCACTTTTTACTTTGGAGTTGTTTATTCCAGCGAGATGGATGAGCTAAAGGTGTCGCTTCCGAAGGTTCAGGAAGAATTAGCCCAGGCTAGAGCATCTCTTCCTGTGATTAAGGAGAAGGAAGATAAGCTTATGGAGGAGGTAGCTTTCATCTGATCGTTTGAGGAGAATAAGACCAACCTTATCTACTTCTCAGCATACTATTGTCTTCCTAAATGCAAATTTGCTACGAAATCCCTTTTTTGAGGAGGTTTTGGTGTCGAACTCGTTTGTAGAAGCTTTGATTACTTTCAAATCCTTATTTTAAGCGAACGCTAGTTCTTTAGGTCAATGCTTTGCGTGCGAAGGTATCTGAGGATAAGCAGCTGGTATCTTCGGGAATAGCTGGAACTGAACGCCAGAAAGCCCTGGGGAAGGCTAAAGCGGAAGGTTTACTCAAAGGACTCATCGGCCGATTGGTGAGCAAATCTCGCCAATAAATGGTCAAATATTCGACTGACTCGTCTTTATGAATCCAGGGTGATCTGGGTACTATCGATAAGAAGTATGATGCAGCTATCTCAACGACTACCGCGGCTTTGGACTCTTACGTTGTTGAGACAACAAATGACGGTCATGAAGCTATTGATTATCTTGTAAAGGTAATAATTACGTTTTGTTTCCCTTGCGCACGGTTCTTTTCTACAAAAACGGAAAATTCCAGAGAAACCTTGGTCGAACCAACTTCATCATCCTGGATAAAACCAACGAATTCAGGGACAGGATGGACACTAAACAGAAATTGTAGGATTTTCTTATCACGTTAATTCTTTTGATCTACTTTCCAACGTAATTATCAATGCTATTTTCGTCTTGGTTTGTAGCCCTGCTCCTCGTCTGTTCGATCTAATCGATATACCAGATCCACGACTTCGGAAAGTTTTCTATTCCACTGTATTTGACACGTTAGTCGTTGACACATTGAAGGAAGCGACCGAGCTTTCTCGTAAGGATCGATGTGAGTTTATGCTTGGGCTGATACTATTCGCATCTTTTCCAATTCCCTTGATCCAGCATTAGCTTTCGCTCTAGGATTCTCATTTAATGTGTCCATAACTATTTGCAACCTTTGCTTTTTCATCTTCGTATTCAATCCATCTGGTTGAACTTCGGAGTTTTTTCGTCAGTAGGTAGACTTGTCATGGTTTTAAAGTTGTCGCGCATTTCTTTCCCGAAGTTTTAGTTGTCTATTTCCAAAATCTAACAAAAATGCCTCAGAATTTGCTTCCACTAGACATAAGTACAACATTGTGGTAGAATTTTTCACAAAATATGTACAGTGAACTCCAAACGGCCGTAGACAAGAGGCAGGATCGCGGCGCCGGCGCTCTGGCTGTCTGCTGCAGCTCCCGAGGGAGCGGGAAATCACGATGTATCGATTTTCCCCCGTGTCTCTTCCTAACAGGACCGCTGCCTCGGTGCAGCAGACAACCAGAGTGCTCGCGCCGCGCTCCCGCCCATTGTCTACGGCCGCTTGGAGTTCACTGTAGCAGTACTGTAAATTTCCCAGTAGACTGTTACCGGTTTCGGTCACTGGTTCGCGATTTTTTTTATTTTCCTTTCCTTTTGCATTCTGACAGTATTTTTCTTCCGAAATTTCACTTCTTTCGTGATTCTCATACCCTTCTTTCTGACGAGGTTTCCCAGTGCATCGAATCCCATCTTAAGAAGGTTTTTTGTGCCAGCTACAGCCCAAAAATGATAAATAACTTGTTCACAGAGCTCTTTGGAGATCAAACCTTACCATTCTTCCTCACCTCCATAATTTTACTGTTCACTTCTTTTCGTGATGAACATCGTATCAACTACACCCGTCTTGGTAGCTTAGATACAAATTTGGGCGTCTTTGATTCCATCACGATTGCCAACAACTTCTTCCAGTTAATTTTGACTAGTGGAAATCTAGCTAGTCTTAATTGGTTATTTAAGCACTGCGCATTGTCACTCTTCTCGGACAAGTTATCGATAGTTCTGGTACGGTTTCTGGAGGTGGTGCACCGAAATAGTGAGTGGCTCAAATATAGATGGTGATACATGCATATGCTTTCAAGCAGAGCATATCAAAATTTTTTTAGTGGATTGATGGGAAACAAAGAAAAGGGACAAGCTGAAAAGTCAATGCGCGATGCACAGTCAAGGCTGCCAGCCATGATAAAGGAGCTGGATGAAAAGAACGAGAAACTGGCCGAAACGTCTGCAGCTTGTCGACAGGTATCTTAGTTTTTTTTTTCTAGCAGGTCACGTTAGTGGCAGTTCCTCTTTCACATCGTTTTTTTTTTCACTGTTTCTTCTTTTTAGATGGAACAAAAGATATTTGCTCTTAGCAACGATGCGAACAGACTCAGGGCTCAGTTCAACGCCTGTGATAATGAGATCCTGGTAAGTTCCCAGTCTGCGTAGCATTTCAGTGGTATCTATGCTCTCCATTTCCAGAAACTCACTGAACGCATCGCTCACATGGAGAAGCAGGTTGTATACGTGAGTGAACAGCTGGAGAAGAACTTGGCAGATGAGACTGAAGTTGCTGCGAAGAAAGCGGAGATCGAAGCAGCAACTGCAGGCATGTCTTCTTTGGATTCTGCGTGAAGCCATGTGTTTTATCTGAGTGTCCATCGTTTGCAGAGCGGGAAGAGTGCGCGAAGGAGGTCGCTGCGGCAAAGGCTAAAGTAGACGTGGTCGCTGCTAAAGTGAAGTCCATTTTCCATGAGTTTGTGCAGGTATAATTTGATGTTTCTTCCTCAAAACATTGTGTTTGAAGAGGGAACAGTTGTAATTACAGAAGTACCTGGATGAAGCGGACACAGCAAAGAAGAGGCGTCAAGAGATCGAGGAGCAAGCGGTAAAGGAGCGAGTCAGCATCGATTTGAATGAGCATAACATGGAAAAGGTGAGAGGCAGTCATTTAACCGTAAGCCTTAGGAAGTGTAGTATGTTTCACTAGTGAGCATAATAGTGAAGACGTTAGATGAAGGGAGAACGCGAGAAATAGTGCCGTATTAGGAGAGGCAGGCGAGAAGTGCAGATATAGGCACAAATACCCATTTGTCTTCTTTTTTTTCTCTTGAAACGAACTAAATGGATGAAGGGCTAATAGTGTAAACACAAACATGCAACTGGAAGGAACCTAGGCATGCACTTATTTGAAGAGTAGCATGTTTACTTATGGATATTTATATCTTTTACCGTTGACTTTAGTCTCAGGATTTTTTGTCCAGAAATCACGCTTCCTAGGTTGATTCATACTATTTCCTTCGATTCATGTTCCCAGAAGGCGTACCAAAATGCGTTCCTTCATTCCTTGATTCCTTCAAAACCAACACTGTGAAACTGTTGATCACATGCACTTCAGGTGCAAAATCGAATCAAATTCCTGGAGAAGCAGTTGGCTGATAAGAAGGCTAAGGAGCAGAAACTCGCAGAAGAAGAGGAAAATCTGCCGAAATTGCTGAACCAGGCAAAAGCGCTGCAGGCTGAATTGAAGGTACGGCTTTAGCAAATCTGACAGTTGAACTTCAAGTGTTTTTCCATGAAAATTGTGAGAAAAACCGCTCGGAAGTCGTTGCTTATCGTTAATTGTAATTGTTTCCTCCACTTTCGTTATATGATTACGTAGAAGTTGCCGTGTAATAGTTCTGATATAGGTAAAACTCGAGGAACTGGAGGAATTTATCAAGAATACCCGGCAAAGAAGAGAAGATTTCAACCGAGATGAGCTAAAGTACCTGAAAGAAGTTAAGGTAATGCATAACTGTTGTTTCTCTTTTGGCCTTATTTTACCTCTTTTTAATCTTCCCCTCTCTATTGTACTCTCTAATTGGCTTATATGGTCTTGGTTTACACTATAATTCCATTGGAAATATATGGACATGCTAACTGTTCCAGTTCCATTGCAACTTTCCATCTGTTTAGCAATGCACGGACGATTTGAATGAGAAAGAGGCTTGTCTCAAAGGACTCAAAAGCGAAACAGAGAAGCTGAGGAAACAAGTAGGAGCTGAAATGCCCACACTTTCAATGATTATGTTACTAAATTTGTGCTCTAGATGGATGCACTGACTCTGCATCAAACGCAAGAGTTTGATGTCATACCAAAAGAGACGAGACGTTTCAATATTGATGACCCGATGGATGATTCACTGTTTGGGGATTTGACGTTGGCAGATCGACCTCAAGAAAAGAAGGACAAGAAGGTAATGAACTATCTGCGATTCAGTTTGAATCGCTCTCTAATATTGTTTTTAGCGCGACAAGAAGAAAGGTGGTGATGAACCGGAGGAATTTCTGGAATCGCCGGATGGAACTGTGCCAAAACTGACGAGAGAACAAGTGGAAGGCCTGGATAGGGAGCACATCAAGTTTACTCTCACGAATATCGAGCAGAAGCAATTGTCATCTCGTACTGATATCAACATGCACGTTATACATGACTACAAGACGAAGGTATAGTTTTGCCAGCAGTCAATTTTTATTAATAGCTCCATAATTGATCATTTGCTCTCACTTTTCATACATGTATGCCAGGAAGACTGATAGCTGGCAATAGTTCTTTGCCATTCACACGTGTGTCAATTTCCCTTGCAATTCCGGTCCCAATCCCTAATTAGCAGAGATTTACAGGGGCTACAGTCACGTGCACGGTTGTTATTTTCACTGTTGAAGATGCTTATGATCTAAGTAAGCAAAATTCACATTGTATATCACCGTGAGGGAAAAAGGGCTGTCACCAGGTGACTCGGACCGCCTGTAACACCCACCTGTTCCAACTCGAACGGAGTCTATTGCGTGATACGTGGTGTAGTTGTGCTTGGCGCCGTACGAGTCCAAAAAGGGGCGTGACGGGCGGGTCGCATACGCCAATAAGAGTCGTACGGTTACACCCCTGTTCCCCTCACAACGATGCACATTATTTTTCCATTCGTTACGTTTAGTAAAAAATGTACAGTTGCCACTGAATTATCAACACGAAAACACCAACTGTAAAGTATGGAATTCTAGTCGAGTATGCGGGCGGGGAAGTTTTGTTGAAAACATCGTAAACAGAGGATATGATGTGTTTTTTTTTCTTATTTTGTCTCATGATTTTCATTATTTATAGGTTAAAAAGTACATATTCATAGCATCCTATCAAATTCCTTATTTTTATGTAATCCCTTCAATTTGTACTACCAATTTCATTCCATTTCACTAATTTGTGGTTGATTTTAACAAGTTTAGTAAGATATTTATTTATTTATTTATTTATTTATTCAATACACCAAAGAAATGGTGCGCCAAACGGTACCATCGTTAATCTCATGAACACATATCTAGTACCAACATCATATTCATATAAATCGGCAAACAAAATCAAGTATCAACTGACTACGCTTGCTAAGTAGCACCACCCAACCAACAAAGAAGTTGGTTAAGCAAAGAAGCTGCACCGATAACGACTACCACCACTACGAGACTAGCAGTCTAACAAGATGGCTGGGAAAAAGCTACATGCCAAAAGAGGAACGCCAGATATACTCATACCAGCCAGCAACGTACCATAAAGCAATTAGCTTCATGAACATGTTGGAACTTCGGAACGCAGGTATACCGGCTGAAAACCCCTGCGGAACCAACATGTCGAGTAGCCAGCGGACCTCGGTAGCACAGGAAGCCAGTTGTAAGAGCCACTAGTATTAGACGGCGGTGAGAATGCACAACAGCGGTGCAGATGGTAAAGAAGAATTGTATGAGTTACCACGTTGGGTGAGTGCGTTAGTAGGTAGTCAGACTAATAAGAACAGACAAGAGTTAATTGCTAAGAAAAACGCTAACACGAACACGCAACTAGGATAACACTAAAACATTGAAATGAAACAAGTGACTAATTTACGATGTGTAAGGCATGACAGTAAGGACGATTACGTAGCACAACATCACCACACATGTAGATAGGACTGCTGGTACAGCGTAGGACAGAAACACAGCAGAACAGCAAGTATAGATGTAGGAGGGTGGAGGTGAGCTGAAATAGTAAACAGACATCGAAGTTATGCGGATAAAAAAGGAGTAAGGTAAAACTGTGAAGACGCGTAGTCCATTGCGCTTCCACAAGAGTACACTGCTGAGGACGTAACAAGATGGGAAAATCTAAAAAGGAAGGCAGGATTAGTACTGTTAGTAGCAAGCAATGTTTAGTAACCGTGAGAGGTCTAGCTGCTTCAGTTTCTCTCTGAATGCTTTGCCGTTTTGAGCCTTTAAAGCATCCTGAGGGAGAAGCTGAAACCATCTTGCTAATCTATAGAAGACATTGTTAAACATGCATAAAAAGCTCTTCTGTTGGATTTTTGCGTAGTATAGATTAAACCCTCCGGTACGTACGCTGGTTGGCTTAAATAACCAGTATTTGCTAGCTCGCAACTTCATTTCCTTTCTGAGAACCTTGAAGCCAAACACTAGGTCAGCGAGTGCTCTTCTTTCACATAAGCTTTTCATATTGAGTTTCTGCAGACGATCGTGGTAGCATGGTATTGCGCCATATGGAGACAGTCTCTTGAAAAGAAGCCGTGTAAAAGTCTTTTGAACTCTCTCAATTTTGTCCACATCCCTTTTCAAAAACGGATTCCAAACTTGGGAGCAGTACTCAAGATGAGGAATTACAAAAGCCTTAAATAGGCGGGTGAGAAGACGGGGGTTGTTGCTTCTGATGTTACGCAGGAGCAAAAATAGGGTGGAGTAAGCTTTACCGACGCAGTGATCGACATGTTTCGAAAACTTAAGAGTATTGTCTACAACAACTCCCAGATCCTTAGTGGTACTACACGACTTTAATACTAACCCATTCACCGCATAATCAATTGTACTCCCCGGTCCCAAATGCAAAATTGAACTCTTATTAAAGTTTATTGTCACGTTCCAGTTGGATGCCCATTCAGCAAGGTTCGCGAGGGAAGCCTGCAATGCGGACCGCACCTGATTACTGTTCTCACGAGAATAAATCCCATATATCTTAATGTCGTCAGCATACATCTGTACCTTGATGTGAGGCGAAGTTTTCAAGATACTTGGCAATTCAATAGTATACATCAGAAAAAGTAGCGGAGACAAAGCAGCGCCCTGGGGTACACCAGACATGCAGTGAAATCTTCTCGAAAGCTGCTGTCCAACCCGGACTCTCATATGTCTGTTCCGTAGGTAGGAGGAAAGCCAACTCAGGAGGTTACCACCAATACCTAAAACTTGAAGCTTGGCGAGAAGTTTGCTGTGGGAGACTTTGTCAAATGCCTTTGACAAATCAATGTATGCTACATCTACTGAGTTTCCTTGGTTTACCGCTAGAGTCCAATCGAATACACTATCTACAAGGTTAGTGGTAGTAGATGCCCCACTAAGGAAGCCATGTTGTTCAACAGGAGTCAAACCAAACTTGCTCAGCCAAGATAGCAACTTATCCCTGATGATTTTTTCCATTACTTTACCAGGAGTGGGTAACATGCTGATTGGACGAAAATCTTCCACCATTCTTGCGCCATGAACTTTAGGTATAGCAGTAACTAGGGCTTCTTTCCAAACATCGGGCACTTCGCCCAAAAGCATTGAAATGTTAAATATATGGGTAAGTGGAGTGGACAGCGAGTAGGCGCACTTACGGTAAATTATCTGAGGTATGCCATCGAAGGTGAGGGTTAAAGAAGGCTTAAGAGATTTGAGAATATGAAGGACATCAGAGCGATTGAATAAAACATTGCTGCAGGGATGTGAGGCAGGAAAAATGTGGTTGAGACTAGAAACTTCACAGGAACTTTGGGCTAAGAATACGCTAGAAAATTGTAAACCAAGAGCATTGGCCTTGTCGGCATCTTTGACAAAGAGATTGCCAGAGCTATCTGCAAGAGTAGGCAGGCGTGAACTTAGTTTGATCCTATGGCGCACATACTGATAGAGCTTTTTTGACGAAGCTTTACTGGCAAGTCGACGTTCATAATTAGCTTGGTACTTCCTCAGGTGATGCTCGATATCCCGACAGACTTTTTTATACAGGGGGCTACTCAGGGGGCTTTGTATTTCTCGGAAAAGTCGCTGCTTTTGACAAATTAGTGCCTGTATGTGTGGCGGAAGTGTGGGTGTGATGGTATTAGGAGGCTTTATAGGGACGAATTTGCCAAGCGCACCATAAATCACGGTACAAAACCGAGTGTAGACTTCTGAACAAGAACTGTATTGGTCAAACAGTGAGATCCAGTCGATGCAGGCGAGGAAGTCATCGAGGGCAGAGTAATCGACGTTAAGAAAGTCTGGCAGAGGTTGAATTGAGTTCGAGAAGTCTTCGTGTATCCGAAAAGAAACTATGTTATGGTCAGATGAGCCAAGCGGAGGAAGTACATTGACATTAGAGACTATTGCGGTGGAGGAAAGCACAAGATCAAGGATGTTGTTGCTGTGGGTAGGTAACGTGACATTTTGGTGAAGTCCGCAGCGGGAGAAGAATTCGAGGAATGAATTTGAAGCCGGATTAGTGCAAGTTTTGTTGGACCAATCAATTTGCAAATTGAAATCTCCAAGCACAATCGTGTGATTATTGGTAGAAGTAATATGAGTCAACAGTTGAATAAGTTCATCGTCGTCGCGCTTAGAGGAATTCGGTGGACGATACACTACTGCAAATTGAAGATGAGATGCTTTCTCAGGATGGAAGATCTTAACTGCTAACACATCAACCATTATATGCTCTTCAAGCTGGACCACGTTCGCGACAAGATGCCCTTTGAGAAGACAGCATACGCCTCCACCCCTTCGCTGGAATCTATCGGATCGGTAAAGAAAGTACGGCAGTTGTCCTACTATTTCGGAATCAAGAATTTTTGAATTAAGCCACGTTTCCGTGATAAAAATCAGATCAGGTTGATGCTTACATAGAAAGGTTTGCAAAAGATAGAACTTGTTAACTAGACTACGGGCATTTAATAAACAGACTTTCAAAGTAGCAGAGGAACCTTGCAAATTTAGGCGTTTCCCGAGCGGTTGCGCGGAAGTTCGGAAATGTGCACCAGCTGACTGCGATACACTACCCATTCGCGTTGAGGTTTCCCTCTATTGCGCTCGCGAGCTGTCTGCCTTAGCTCATACTCGCGCTTTCTTTCCTCAGCCGTCATACTTTTCCTTATGTAAACATCCGAAAAGCCGGCTGTGCGGAGAAGGCGAGCATTTGCTAAGGCGGTACGCCAAAAAAATCTGGAAGGTAAAACCACTTTAACTAGGCGGGGACGCGAAAGGTCAAGCTTACCCATCCGGTAAAGTTCTACCGGCCGGCATTCGATCTTTAGTGCCTCCAGTACTTCGCTCACCTGATTATCAAGATGTGTGCGACGATCCTGGAAACTGACGTCTCCATCAGCCTCTGGTAGCCCGCTGATCACAATACTACGCGAGCGCTTATCCAGCTCAAGATCCAAAGGAGAAGATTTAGGCAGTCTGTGCAACAGGACCTCTAGCAGGTTGCCAACAAGTGGATCATTATTCTGCTCCGATATGTATCGTACCAGCCCTTCCAGCGGCATTTGCATCAAGTCCGACTCGGGAGTTTGACTACTGGCATCAACACTTCTAGTAGTGGTGGACGTTGTTTGAGTACCAGTCAGCTTACTCCTTGTAGAACGCGTGGTTTTGGGTGGCATGATTCTGATCTGTATTTGACCTACCCTGTCAATATGGATTTATGTTGAGAATGGCGATCCGTTGCGGGAGAGCCAGCAAAAAAGGCTAAGTTATTCGAATCACACTAAAAAATCAGCTGACAGGAAAGGAACTGTTAGAATTGCGCTAGGAAAGGTAAGGTAACAATAAAAGTGAGTTAATAGTAAAAATAGAGAGGAAAGAGGAAGTTTGTGTATGAGAGACCGAAAAACGCCGCCGCCTGAGACGAGCGACGATGCCGGAGACGAGCGACGATGCCGGAGATATTACTTTTTCGTATGTTTATTTTCTTGATTTATGCGATTTTTAGCTTGCAAAACTCGAAACTGAACGAGCGGCCTTGGATGCGGCAAGAGAAACTATGGAAGAACACATGGCCGTATTGGATAACATGCGCAGGGATCGATTAGTAGAGTTTATGGTGGGAATATTTTTCTTAACTAAATTTCGAACTTCATTACAGGCTCTTTTAATGGTATTAGTTTTCAGTTTTTCTTTACTAACAGGCTTTAATAGGTGGAAATCCTATAAGTTAATGTGGATTTGTGTAAACGCAAAAATAATTGTGTTTCAGGATGGATTCGAGAAAATCGGACTGGGTCTCAAAGAAATGTATCAAATGATAACACTTGGAGGAGACGCGTCTTTAGATCTCAAAGATTCTATGGATCCGTTCACTCAAGGAATACAGTTCATGTTCGTAGTTTCCCTTTTCAATTTTATTTCTGGCAAAAATGTGATTTTCTTGGAATCTAGTTGGAATAACATTGAAACCGCAAACCAATCGATTCTGGGGACAATTTGCAAAACGTTAGGTTCCGGCGAGATTCGAACTCGCGTTACTGGATTCAAAGTCCAGGGTGTTAACCGCTACACTACGGAACCAAGCGACGGTCTCGCCGAAACGCGGGACTCGTTGTAATCGATTGCACTTTCGCTGCGGCTCTCACATTGAGAAACTGAACAGTGGGAGCCTATTATTCACATTTGTGCTACATATTCAATGATTTCATGAAACTGCTCTATCGGTTTGAGGAACACATCCTTTGTACCAGCTTTCTTCCTTTCATCTCCAGTGCATTGTTTGCCTTAGGATTATGAGGAAATCCTTGACGCTTGAGGTGTCTTCAAAGGTGTTATTTCTTCTTAAGGGCATGTTGTCCATGGGAATTTCCTTGTTAACCGACTGTCAGGTTTTTTTAAAGCGTGGAAAGACCCAATTAAACTCTTCCAGCCATCTGCGTCCTCAGACCTCTCAGCGCTAGTGTGCTTTTTCGCACCCTTTCGTGACTTCAGACCCTCTTTTAGGAAAAAGCTAGGATGAGATATCCTGACATTAAACTCCTTTAGGATTGTATTCCATTGACAGTTCATTTTCACCAAGTCATTTTCGCAGAAAAAAAAAACTTTACATCGTACTCTGAAGATGAAGAATTTTGCCACATAAACTGGATGTTCGTAGTTTATCCCAGCATTGAACTTCAGATAGCATCGTATATAGATTTTATTCATATTTTGCGTAACGACGAGCCTCTGACAGTTTTGCGCCGACCTGATTGCTTAAGTTGTTACAACATTGTCAGGAGAGTGACCTTGACCTCAGCGGCTGGACAAGTAAAGGCGCCGTAGCGTTTGGGCTCAGTTGAAAGAGAGGCGTGGCCTGAGATGCCCTACGCATATATAGGCGTTGCTGCTTCTGCTGACAGCTATACAGAGTCACGAAGAAGAGGGTGATTATTGCGCGTTTCGACCGTTTCTACTTACAAGTGACGATGAATGAACACAACCGAGCGTTTTGAATAGAGTTTCCGCCTAAAGGATTCGTTCGAAAAGAAAAAATTCGAAAATTTGCCCCTGTAACTGGACGAAAGTGGCACCATGTGACAAAATGGACACCGATTTCGTGATCAGCACAACAAGTAACCCTCTATGGGAAATTTGGGTAAGATTTTAAGGATTAATTCTTTAAGTATACTGTAATATAGTGTACTCTGCGTGAGCCTGTTCGGCTGTCACTTAGAGGCGGCGCAGAGCGTGCGTATCCGCCGGACATCGTCAGCCACGCCCCTTTTCTAGCTGGGCCCAAACGCGCGTCCTCCCAAGTAAACAGGTGTCAGACGTTCTTATTTGTTGGACTAACTCGCAGCACAAAAATAGAAATTTAACAGCGCTATTGAATTAAAAGGCAGTCGTAGTTGTGCCATTTCGTTATAGGAGAGAGGACTTTGTAGCTGGGATTTTAAAGATGTATTCCCACCTACTATTCCCACCTATATGTTCAGTCTCCTCGTTGTATTCATTCGATTAACACACTCGTGTTTACTCCGAGCAATTGGCAGAAATATCCAGGAAGATGGACTTTCTTTTCTGGCGAAGAACAGAGTTTATCAGATGTTTTGAGGTCTAATTCCTGGTTATAATGACCCGGACCCTAAAGAGTTAAGAAGGCGGTATCATTGGTTCATTTCACTTCCATTGCATAAGTTTCGTCTTATGTAATAAATGATGATTTATTCTGAATAGATCGAGCTCACCAGCTTCCATGAGTGAAGACTTGTCGTCTAGGTTAACTTTTGGCGTAAATATGTCGAAAAGTCTGACTAGACAGTGAAAATGTTTATACTGAAGCCTTCTTCATCTATCTTTATTGAGACGTGCATAATATTATACACGTGTCTTCTGGTTGCGACCAACCCTATTCAACTATTTTCAGGGTGCGACCTCCAAAAAAGTCATGGAAGCAGATTGAGAATCTCTCTGGCGGAGAGAAGACGCTAGCTTCGCTGTCGCTCGTGTTTGCTCTGCACCACTATCGGTTTGCTCTTTTTCTTCTCATCCAATGCTTTGTGTTAGAGTTTGATGAATATTCAAACGGTGCTAATGTACTTTTATTTAGACCGACACCCTTGTATGTTATGGATGAGATCGATGCTGCTTTGGACTTCAGGAATGTGTCAATCATAGCTCACTATATCAAAGTATGCTTCACTAAGCTTTCTGTTCCTTAGTTATGAGTGCTAAAAACTCTGGTTTTTTAGGATCGCACCAAGAACGCACAATTCGTGGTCATCTCCTTGAGAAATAATATGTTTGAGCTCGGCGATCGATTAGTGGGAATCTACAAGGTTTGTTAGATTTGGATGGAGATAGCACTTAGGAGTCGTGAAATTTTAATGCTTTTTCCCCACGGATGGCCATTTTCTAAAATTTCTGGAAGAAATTTTCATTAGGTATTAGTTTGCCGAAAAGACTGAAAAATACCCTACCACTTCCTGCCTCCTAAAAACACTCATTAATATTACCATTTACATTAAAACAGTTATAAAGCTAACAATTAAAAACTGCGAAAATATTTACTTCTAAATGGAATCCAGTAGGTAAATTTCACACCGCTTACTATAGATTCCTCATCAAATCATCTGAATGTGAAGATTAATACATATTCACGTCGTTCAGACGTTCGATCGCACTCAAAGCGTCGTTATCGATCCACCACAAGTGCAAAGTGTACAAGAGGAATGCGCTCGACGAGATCAGGAAGTGCTGACGAAGAGTTGCTCTGCTTCTGATGAAGAAATGGATGACGTGGATGACATTTCATTACTCGTAAAGGAGAGTCAACGACGGAGATCTCGGTCCTTCTCGCGTGGAGACAATAAAGAGGTGCTGTTTATTGTTGACAGATGTCTTACTGTGTAATTTACTGTAATTGACAAAGGTGTTGTCTTTTCAGAATAGGTTGTCCCGGCTGTCGCAGCGCACGCGGTTACCTTCCATAGCAGAAGATCGCGAGACTGATACTTCATAGGTGGGGTCCCGTATCCTTTGACCTTGCTTTTTTACTTTATTTATTTGTTTATTTATTCATTTACTGTTTCTTTGGATTATTAATGTTTGAAACTAATTCCAGAATGGTCTAGTTACGGTATACTTGTATCTCCCCAGCTTCGGTGGCAGCTGCTCTGCTGTGTTACCAACCCGCATGACCTCATAAACATGTCCCTCCCATCTCATGGTGGAGCACTCGGTTTACATTACTATTTTTCGCGAGTGTGTCCTTTTTTTGTAAATTATCGGCTAATACTATATGGAGTTAGTAAGTGTAATGATTAAGAACCGTATGATTTCACTTCGTGCATTTATGATACTCATCTTCCTGTAAATGTGAGTTACCTGTACATTGTTTTTATTCTATTTGAGATTATGAATGAAATTCAACGTGCTTTAAAGTTATCCGTCTGTTCAGTAGAATTTCGTGGCTCAAGCACTGATCTTTAAGGATTTGAAGGATGTGTGATAAATTTTACATGCAGTCCTTGTTACCATAGTTAGATCAGGTTCATTAAATGTATTTATTACACTGTTAATTTATACACAAACATAATTAGGAGTGAATTTATGGTTGTGTTGTTTCGCTAATCAACTTAATCAGGAGGTCATCGAGTTTCCACAGATCAAAAAACTGGATCACTTGGTGGCTTTCAAGGCATTGCATTCCGACTTCCTGGAAATATCGGGTTTAGTGGCGGTCAGTCGATACCGTTCTAGTTTCCTTTTTTACTTTGAATTACTATTACTAGGGTATATAAAGGTTAGTTACATTTGGAAAAAAAAACACCTACGAAGATGTTGCTGATGAGGAGCACCACGTTGCCGGTCCGCTCAGCGACCTCATCGGACGGCATACCCAGATTCGCGTAGTGCAACGAAAGCGCTCCGAAAATGAGATCAATCTGTGAGAGAAGGCACTTCTTCAGAGGTGGTGAGATGTTGGAAGTGGCTGGAAACATCGTTTAAGTACCTTGCTTTTCAAGAGAAAAGTAGAATTGCGAATAGGGGTGCGGAGGTTAGCGTTATCCGTACTACGCTGTTTGCGAGGATGTCTATCCGGGATATGGCAGGCCTGGATAAGAAACTCACATGCGCTTTTGAAAGTGACCAGAGCTTTCAGGATGACGTACTCGACGAAGGTTATGTTGATGGCTTTCATCGGATGGACGATGTCGGCCAGCACACGTTCCAGCAAAGGCCGATAGAATCTGGATCAAGCATTAAGAGCACAATAGTACTGACGTATAGGTTAACATCGTAATTGGTCAGGGGAATAAAGGTGTGGTCCATCCCAGGGATGAGCGGAAGTACTGCGTAAGACCGGAAGTCGGGAAGTTGAGAAAGACTGGGAATATAAGGGATTTGGAGGGAGTAAGCACAGCATATTTGAGTTCGCATAACTAAGCTATCGGGAACTCTTCAGGAACCCAGGAGCTATATGCTGGCATGACGTCAGAATTATAAAACTTCCGACTCCCGAAAACCGGAATTCCGCTCATCCCTGGTTCATCCATTTCTCTCTTATTCCTACGACTTTGGGACTCTAAAATTTCTGTGGCCACCGATGTTCCTTTTGTTAAGATTCATTAAAAATTGTTCCTAACGTAAATTGGACTAGTTAGGCACTTATTTGAGGTAAATGTATCGTTAGGGTACAAGAGCAATACCGAGCTAAAGGAAACCAATACGGGCAGCTTCCTCCTTCGGCTTTTCTTTTCTTAAGTTGGTATCTAATTATGGGTCGATCGAACAATGTACTAAATACATATATTCAGCTATTTTGTTAGTCAAAATAATCAAACTTATTTGATTTCTATTTAACCAATACTCTACTAATTAAACTAATCGAAATACATATTTGCCGTGCAGTATTTTGGGTCGTGAAATTGCAATTCGCAATATAAAGCTACGGCATGGTTCAGCTAAGGTAATGTTAGCACAGAAGTGTGCTCTGGGATTATCCTTTACACCCTGAAAAAACTGCCATACAAACCTATTCTTCAAGCTGGCTGAGATGCACGTTTCGTCGCGCCATCCCTCATCGGAATCTTCAGCGATTCCAGCGAACATCCCGTTGAACATGACGAACCTGAAAACAGCATCATGACTATCGCAACGCAATAAAAACTCAACTACCCAATTGCTTACCTGTCCGGGAGTCCCAGTCTCATGGTCAGGTAACAGGGATCGATTATTGGATGGAATAAAGTGCAGCGCCGGAGTAGAACTTTCTGCGATGAATCCGTCTTAGCACAGGCTGCTTTTAGAATTTGAGGGTGGAGATGGAATGAGATTGGAGTTTCCATGTATATTGTGTCTATACTTCATCGCGGAGCTACCATCGCGTACATGCGATTTGTCCATAAGCGACTGGTTCTGTGTTGAAGTTTGCGCACGCTATGGTCGCGTTGCGGTAAATGGCAGTTATCCTCGCAAGAAGACGACGCCAATTCCCGTCGCGTGCTATTTATACCTGTTTTTTCCCGAAAGTCATGCACTGGGTTGAATTCGCGTCGCGTATGCTAGAATATGGATGCAATGGGTGCGATGCGGCGATTTTATCGGCGTTGCGAATTGAAGTTTCCAATTGTTCCCTTCCTCCTGCTGTTGCAGCTCTCAATCTACTTAGCTTCATTGCCCTTAAGACACTGATGTTGTGACCGTCGCAACGACGCTGCCGCCCCGCGATAAAGTATAAAGACAGTAGAAACATAGACACATTATAAACACATAAGAAATTCATAATTAAAGGTAGAAATGATAAGTTACTACAATATTTAAAGAGGTATATTATTCTCGGATCTTTCACTATTAATTTTTTTCTCACAAACTGGAGGAAGGTATCGTTGAGATCGTCGAGAATTCTTTTGAAAAGATTGGGATTTTTATGAAATCGAAATTTGTAGCACAGCTACGTACATTATTTATAGCCTAAACATTGTGGGGGAATCAAAATTTTGCTAAGGGTGTCAGCCAGCTTCGCATCTTTCCCGTCATGACATTTTGAATTCTTCATGGATAACGAAGCAGTACCTTTTAGAAATGAAAGAACGAGTGAAATATGCTGTTTCTGAGTAGAGGATTCACTTGTCCTCCATGTTTTTTTACGATGCTGTTGAGCACGAAATGTGTTATGTTCATTGAGCTTCTCACACATTGAGCATACTTAGTATACTCATATATCACTTAATATATGTATTACTAATCTTTATAACAATTACAATACTTATATATATATATATATATACG
>JARK01000067.1:95803-113626 GCA_000688135.1 Ancylostoma ceylanicum
TATATATATATATATATATATATATATATATCACATAATCTCCCGTGACCTAATTCAAAGCCAATGACAACCTCAAAATCACCTTATCAGAAGTGCTCAGACACTTGAAATGATTCCAACCACGAATCCATTCGTACGTCGCAAGGATCTGTGCTCGGATATCTTTCCGTACACCGGCAAACGTCAATTCGGTCAGGTCTTGGGAAGAAAATGGCTGGAAAGCATTCCGTAATTGTAATTTCAGTGAATATGACATGTTTTTGCTTACTATATCATTGACATCGCCTGCTGAGAGGATTTCAGAGATGCTGCTTCTCACACAGTAAAGAATGCTCCGTCGTTCATTGTACAGTCGCTCCTCCCTCATCAGCATTTCCAGGACACTCTCCGGTGTTTCTCTGAAACAATATTTCATATTTACATGACTCGGGAGTGCTCTTTCTTTTTTATTTCCTATAAAATATGATTTTTATTGGGAATTGAGGGAAATAGCACCCACTGTGTCGGACAGAGCGAGTGCGGCACTACGTCCGGATCCTCCGAGATCGACGAAGAGTACGACGCAGCGTAGTGCACCTCTGGAGATAAGCCAGACGTCTCCTTAAAGAGATTGTCTCCTTCAAGAAAGCTCCAATTGGGGATGAGCCACACCCACCATGGCTGATGCCAACTTGTCCAACGATGCCTGCTTTGACATGGATGACGAATGCTTGGAGTAGGAGATTTTCCGACGACCCACATTGCAGTCTCGACGCGGTTGTACAGCTGTAAGATCGGGATGTATCTTGGGGTAATGACATGTTTACAAAGGTTAGTCACCATGTCGATCCATTCCCATTTGAATGCATTTGGAGTATCGGCATGCTCGGCAGATCACACGCATTTCTGAAGAGTGGATTTATTAGGGCTCCAAAAAATTTATATAAAGCAAGTGTTCCATAGAACTCGGCTCTGTATCGGCTCGGTTTTGCATGGGATATACACACATGGATTACAAAAGATGGATGCAGCTTAGGTCCCAGGAAGAACTGACGCTGGTGCGGAACCCAGATGCTAGGGTTTTTTGGTATTGTGATAGTAATTATCTGTCATGGTAACGATAATAAGTGTACAATGTAGTTATAAATTCAATGAGGAGCCGATGGAACCTTGGGATGCTCAGAATTGACCACCTCTCCCTGGCCATGAATGCATCATTGAGATTACCCATGGTGAACGAATTGGCGCGAGTGCTGACGTTGGGTAAATTGGACTTTACTCTGGGTAATCTCGGTGATGCATGCAGCCCCTGGTTAAATCCCCTGGTGTACCATATAGTTATATATTCAATGAGAGGCCGAGAGAACCTTGGATGATCAGAATTGACCGCCTCTCCCTGGCCATGAATGCATCGTTGAGATTACCCATGGTAAACGCGTTGACGTGCACTCCTAACGCTGGGTAAATTTGTGTTCATACGTTCACCCTGGGTAATCCAAGTGATGCATGAGGTCCCTGGTTAGACTTCTGCTGAAGCTCTTCACATAATCTTCTCACGAACTCACCGAAGTGAACTTTGCAGTGTCCATGTTGCGCACAAACAAACTGTCGTCCCAGCGTTACTGTCCGCCTGCAAGGATAATCATGGTAATGTGACCAAATAAATATATTTTTCTCCTTAATCTACTCTACACTAAATAATGCACAAGGTAAGTAAATTTCGTTGAATGGTCTGGAAACTGTATAAATTTTTTTGAAGTTTTAAATTGAAAATTTCAAGTTATAGAGCTGAATTAACCAGAGTCGGAAGGAGAAAATTTGCCTGAAAAACGCAGCACAAGCGGAGCACGAAGGAGCGTTGAAGTGGTATCCGTTAGAAGGGGCACCACAGATCGTGCACTGCCTGCATGGAGACGGCGACCGTGTCGGCCAGTCCATACATTCTGTAAAGTATTATGGAACTTTCATTGGCCTGTAGCTTTAAACGTGACTAACATGTGATTTGTTTCCATCATTGGTTTTTAATAGATTATTTATAACACTTCGAGATAAAGTGAACTGTTCGTTTCTGCTCTTTTCTGTTCAAAATATTATAATAAAATTGAGTATGCAGTTCAATTGTCACTACTACATATTAGAGGGATACCTGGTTGAGGGTAAAATAATTCCTCCGGGGGAGCCTGGTAGAAGAACTCGTGCTTGACGAACGCCAGGATTTCTATAAAGAAAAGGTGAAAATGGTTTGCAAAGAAATGGAAAAGTTACGATGAACGATCGACCAGTATTGAGATTTTATTCGGTGTAACGTGTGTAGCACTAGTTGAATAACGAGGATACAATTCTTGTTTACTCACAATCAGAAGAGCGACTGCTCTGATGTTAAATGGCAATACATTTTACGGGACTTCGCGTTTGGCAAGACAGTTTACGGGAGAAAATTTTGCTTGGCAATACATTTTACGGGAGAATGAGTGAAGAGCCTGTTTGGCGATACAAATGGCAAGACAGTGTGTTTGGCAAGACAGTTTACGGGTGTTTGGCGATACAAAAGGCAAGGTTTGTGTGGCGATACATTTTACGGGTGTTTGGCGATACAATTGGCAAGACAATGTGTTTGGCAAGACAGTTTACGGGTGTTTGGCGATACAAATGGCAAGACAGTGTGTTTGGCAAGACAGTTTACGGGACTTCTTGTTTGGCAATACATTTTACGGGACTTCTTGTTTGGCGATACATTTTACGGGTTAATATGTTCATTTCATTCTTAGCGGGTGATTCAATCATCATCGGTGTCGGCTCGGATGGCGCAGTTGGTAAGGCAGCGGACTCCCATTCTCAGAACCACGGTACGGTTCCCGGTGTTATCAGAATTTTTGCGCATTCAAGCTTGTTTGGCGATACAAAAGGCGAGGTTTGTTTGGCAAGACAGTTTACGGGACTCCCTGATTGGCAAGACAGTTTACGGGGTTTGTTTGGCGATACATTTTACGGGGTTTGTTTGGCGATACATTTTACGGGGTTTGTTTGGCAAGACAGTTTACGGGACTTCGTGTTTGGCAATACATTTGACGGGGTTCGTTTGCCTGGCTAGTTTGCAAGCTCGTCTGCGAGGTTGCCAAACAAACCTCGCCAAATGTATTGCCATTCAACATCAGAGTGGGGTCCTTGCTCTCAGAATGGGAGCATGAAATAAACACCGACAACAAGGCCCGAAACCTCATTTTTCTTGCATTTTTTTCCAGAGTACACGCCAGTTCAGCGTTGGTTGAAAAGTTAGACTTCAACATTTTACTGTGCAGTAGTAACAAAATGTATCTGGCCTAGACCAATTCAAAACAATTAGTGCAACAAACTTGAGCACTATGTCTTCTGCTACATCTGCTCCAAAAATCTTCAGGCCGATTTTTTTACCCAACATTTGCTTAGGGCGATCTTATGCGCTGACCAAGAAAATCATCCTCATTTTGTAGCGCAACTCCTATTGTGCAGTGTTATAGGAGATATGGTAGACAAAATGTATCACAGAATCGGATGAAACCCTTCATGGAGAGGGTATTTCATAAGCTGAAAATAAATATTGCAACCGCTTTGTAGCGCAACACCATATCTACAGGAAGAAAAACCACAAATTTGCCAAGACATAATCAAGCAATAGTCTCTGACATATCACGGGGTGTGCACAACGTGCTCTGATGTTGAATGGCAATACATTTTACGGGACTTCGTGTTTGGCAAGACAGTTTACGGGAGAAAATTTTGCTTGGCAATACATTTCACGGGAGAATGAGTGAAGAGCCAGTTTGGCGATACAAATGGCAAGACAGTGTGTTTGGCAAGACAGTTTACGGGTGTTTGGCGATACAAATGGCAAGACAGTGTGTTTGGCAAGACAGTTTACGGGACTTCTTGTTTGGCAATACATTTTACGGGACTTCTTGTTTGGCGATACATTTTACGGGTTAATATGTTCATTTCATTCTTAGCGGGTGATTCAATCATCATCGGTGTCGGCTCGGATGGCGCAGTTGGTAAGGCAGCGGACTCCCGTTCTCAGAACCACGGTACGGTGCCCGGTGTTATCAGAATTTTTGCGCATTCAAGCTTGTTTGGCGATACAAAAGGCGAGGTATGTTTGGCGATACATTTTGCGGGACTCCTTGATTGGCGATACATTTTACGGGGTTTGTTTGGCGACACATTTTACGGGGTTTGTTTGGCGATACATTTTACGGGGTTTGTTTGGCAAGACAGTTTACGGGACTTCGTGTTTGGCAATACATTTGACGGGGTTCGTTTGCCTGGCTAGTTTGCAAGCTCGTCTGCGAGGTTGCCAAACAAACCTCGCCAAATGTATTGCCATTCAACATCAGAGTGGTGGGTCGCTCGAGGATATTATTGTCTCCGCTTGTTGTAAACCACACAATGGGTGTTAATATGTGTAAGTTTCTTTGATATCTTTTCAGTTGAAAAATTTCTATTCATTCAGTATCTTTTTGGTTTCGCGCTGCATACAACTCAGAAGCGCTAGGAAACCATGAACATCTCAAGTTGTGAGCTTATAAAGCCAATTACAGATGTACATAGATACTGTGTGTTTGCCACACTTATGTGCCAGGTTTCAGTCTAAGTTCAGCTATTCGTGGAACCTGAGATGTTGAAAGGAGAAAGATGCTGAGTAGTGTCATGCGAAACGACGGCATGCTCCTACTTTTCCCCATTCTCCTACGCTGTGGTAGCGATGAGAACTCATAATCAGCACCAGGACAGGTCGCTCTTCTGAGAACATGGTAGCAGTAAAGGCGCGATAAGCGAACTCTGCAAGGCAAAGTCCAAGCACACAATTCAGCGAAAGGCCATAAAAGAAACATGAAAATGGAAGAATTCGCATAGAATTGAACGTTGCAACATTTCAGCTTCAAAAATGAAGGGAAATAAAAAAAACAGCAAAGTTGTGCTTCGAAAAAATAATTGATTCTTCTTCCTTTGGATTTTAGCCTTATTGCGCTTCGGTTTACGAATTAGAGGTCAATAGGTCCAAATAGCCATTTTGAAACCAGTGTTTACCATTGGAAATATTGATGGTGCATCAATGATACTGGATATTTTCAACATAGTTACTCACGAAGATAAGTTGACGATTTGAGTTACTCACGAAGATGAGTTAACGACTTGTCATGTACTAGGATGGTCCGAAATTCTTGCACTAACATGTATTTCTGTGGCAGTGGAATGTGGTAAAATGTTCTACTACCTTTCCACTATAAAAATTGGCAGACGAGGTTCCATCTATGAACAATAATGTTATGATTGCCTGAGAAAAAAATGTAAAATCTGGTGCAAGACTTCCGGACCAACCTAATAACTAAACGTTTCTGCCATTTCCCACTTGCCCTTGAGATGGCTATGCAGATGTCTTAGAAATAATTCTTTTCGATTTTTCAAAAGAAAACTTGCGCGGACCGCTGCATCGGCATTGATTGGAGTAGCCAAACTCTGCGATTGGTCAGCCAGATGACCTGATCAATTCACAAGCTCAGCAGCATCACCTTTCCCATCTTACAAAACTCATTCAGAAGAACCTTTATTTATTGAAGAATTTCTGCTCTACTGTACATATATCTAGAGATGGATACCAACATTTCATTTCCATAGAATGTTAAACGCCTGAAGCAAAAGGTGTATGGAACAGCTACAAACTGTAGAACTTTTTCATTCCCTCACCAAGTGGTAATTGTATGCAGAACGCAACAATTGGTTACGCTAACTAGTACTTAAAAAAACTGCTTTTTTCTTTTATCGCAATTTTTGTAATTCCAAAGCACGTTAGCTGGAGTGTGCTTCATGAGCTGAAAGTTCAAGGTTTGAATGAAAATAATGATAGTAAGATGCTCGTTTCCGTCAGTGCTGCAGTTATACTCTTTACGTGGAATGTAGCACTTTGCGCGTCGTCGCTGACACGACATCGATTTTGATAGGTATCGATTATTGTGCAGTAACGACACCAGCGATGCTCCACCCAGATTTGATATGAATCAGAATCGCTGTTGCTGGCAGTGGCGATATATGGTGTTATACCTCACGTAGAGGATAGCGGCAAATTAACAGCGACAAACGAACCGTCATGGACACTTTAATCTTTTTTTCAATGAACAAAACGAAAGGAATTATCATAGTTCTATTAGGTTGTCGGGAAATGATTGAGACACTCCAGATTTTTATCACTTTTCAAACTTTTTCTTTTCATGTTTTAATATTGTGCTGTCGTGAAGCCTCATATGGTCGTATCTTCTTTTTCAGTGTTCGATGAGAGCTTCCGGGTTAGTATTTATTCCAGTAAGCTTTCGGCGCTTAGCGCCTTCCTCAGACCTTAATACATACAATACAATACACAACGTAATACATGTTAACAATTGTTAACGTGCATGACCGACCGAGAATGATGGAAAGAGGAGCAGATGTGAATGTATGCAAGTATGTGCAGTATCAGGTGTTATCTAAGAACAGTGCACTTATACTTAACGTTACTACTCCTAAGATGTTAGAGCGGTTGTAGTCAAGCAATTAGTTTAAGCGCTTCAGCAAGCTCTTCCCTATTATTAATCATTTATCATAATATTATAATCATAATATTAATTATTAATTTTTCTTTTCAATTAGGAAACCTCAGGACTTGTTGTAAGCACAATGTATACCTATCACCTTGGGCCACCTTTCAGGGGCAGACTTGTCTGCACAGGTGCAGAAATTGGGAAACTACAGGGCGAAGAATCCATAGGCCAATGACCAAAAATCCTCAAAGTTGACGGAGTGTTGCTCGGCCAAGGAGTGCCTGAGTGACCGAACAGAGTGTTAGATGGAAAGTGCAAGATTGGGCAAGGGTATCGAGTATGGCAACGCAGTCCATGCCTGCTCCTCCTACTAAGGATAAATTGACAAAGCCATATGAGGGTGATTTTTGTGCCCCAAAACGGGCATTTCGACACGTTGATGTCTCTTTTCTCCATATTTACCGGTTTTTGCCCTAAATTGATTATTGCAATAGGTGTAGTTGTTCATCATGTTGCGTGCCAGCAACTCCAGCGGAGCACGCCCTGCTCCTAAGCTTACAAGGTCGCCTAGATGATAAATGTCTTTGAGGAGTAATATCTTTCGAAACCAAGTGTGAGAATCGACGGGTCATGGTTACATGAATAACGAGCCACGGGCCAAATACCATAATGGTATAGTCACCCCTCCTGCTCGCACTGGCGCCCAACAAGAGCTCGTAAAAGGAAATCACTCGAATTAGTTTCCCGTGCATTCTCGCTCCTACCTGCACAATGGCGTAATGCTACAACTTGGCATACCCATGGTGTAATTGCTCTGGGGCCCGGCTATCACATACTCACATATCCTGGGCCCAAGTCATGTGTGAGGGATGCAGGAGAGAATTTTTGGTGGAGTGTCTCAATCATTTCCCGACAACCCAATATAATTGTGATGAATAAAAGAGAAAATATGGAGCAGCGATAGAGCAATGATGTAGAGCATAAAAACATGGTAGAGGATGAAAACGCTCTTAGTCAACAGGGTTTATTATTTACTGACAAAGTCTGAGGACTATTTTGGGATGCAGAGCGTTATAACTGGGGAGGGGCGGTGTGGCCAAGCTCTGCGAATGGCCAATCCAGCCACCCAGCCAATCACAGATTCAGTCCACGCCGCCCTTTCCAGGTATGGCGCCATATACTCACATGTGCAGAGGTATAAGCTCAGTGAGCAAATTCCATGAAGCTGTAGTACAAGGATTTACTCCGTCTAAGACTCTGTAAGCAACATGCGATCCCCTCGCCACATTTTTGCCACTGTTGTAACAGGAAAATTTACCTATTTCCAAAAAAAAAACAAGAAAAAACGGCGTTTTTTTTGCTAGTTCTGCTCCAGGATAATTAAAAAAACATTTTTTTTTCGAAAAATTACGCGAGAAATATTCGGTACATACATTGACCAAGATTTTCACCATTATTATGCATACTACATAGTGCCATATTCCTGCAAAGAATGTCACATTTTTCCAAGTTCTGCCAGCAATCCTACCGTGAACCCAAGGAAATGGCATAAAGACACTATGAGTACGATTTTGCCAGTCAGCACATCAAATAACCATCTTAGTCAACTTTTAGCGGATATTCATCTAAAATTCTCGATAGAAGTGGACACATAATGCTCAAAGAGTCCTCATCGCACGTTACCATACTTTCGTTCAAGAGCGCTGTGAAAAATGAGGCAACAAAATTAAAAAAAAAAACAATCAACTGATTGACTCAAATCAATAATCTATGGATGTGCAGCAAACAGTGAATCGCCATTATGGGGGTCGTTATCAGTGAAAACACATTTACGCCTGCTAAGATAAAGCGCCCCGTGACCAGCAGGTTGATAGCAGCTGAGCAGCGAACACACTGTAGCAGCAAACAGTAGCTCACCTGAAATATGGATTCAGGTACAAGGGAACATGGGTTACCCGGCACGACGGAATTTTGAGGTGGAGTGTCTTTTGCTGTCTGTGTTCTCTTCACTCCTGAAGATTCCCTCGTCGACCTCAGCAGAGAAGCTCAAAGTGTGAGTAGAACAAATATCATGATTCCGCCTTCCTATGCCTATCATTACGATCCGCTTCCTTCTGCGGAGTTGACGTGAAATAGGGTTAGGAGGGGGTTAAAAAGGGTGGAAGAAAAATAGGTTGAATAAACAGTGGGTGGTATTCATCGCTGACCCATAAGTTTACCCGTGGTGATCGCGATTACCCCCAAACTTTACCCTTCTTTGGAGTTCATCAAAAGGTTTACCACCTAGCAGTGGGGTTAGGAACAGGGTAGTCTACACCTATCTATCATGCTTATCCTCAACGTTACCAGTGGGTGACAAACTTCGTGCTAAATGTTCACCTACAATTATGAATCTCAATGATGAATGTCACCAAGGGACTGCATACATCATTGAGATTACCTAGGGTAAACGTGTTACTATGTTAATATGTAAATTTACCCTTTGTTAGCACTAATGGCAACAGAGGGTAAATTTGTGTGGTTCACCCTGGGTAATCGCAACGGGGCCTGATCCATCAAAACGGACTATAACTTCATTTCTGGAGTCGGGAACCCCCAAAAACGTTTGAAACCTCGCCGGACCTCCATGGGCCATATGCATAACTGGTATTGC
This sequence comes from Ancylostoma ceylanicum, assembly GCA_000688135.1. NCBI lineage: Eukaryota > Metazoa > Nematoda > Chromadorea > Rhabditida > Ancylostomatidae > Ancylostoma > Ancylostoma ceylanicum. The sequence continues at coordinate 104,984 of JARK01000067.1, forward strand.
CTTAGGTAAACGTGTTAACACCACACAAATTTACCCATCGTTAACACAGGTGCCGACACGCTTACCCTGGGTTATCTCAATGATGCATCCCGGTCCAGGAGCAATACCTTTGAAATAACATTGGGCATAGCATTGGGTCTTTGAGCTGATAAGTCTCCTGGGTCAACGAACATCGAAGAAGTTCCGGAACGTGAATTGATAACGATTTATTGGTGAAAAGTAGCGATAACGCCCAAGAATTTCGTGGAAGCAGTCAATAAAAGATTCGATAGCAGGGCTGTGATTTCTGCAAGCGATGCAAAGGAAAAATCGAGCAAATAGGGTAGGACTAATGGTAAAAGATCCTTTACAACGGTTTAATCAACAAGTATGTATAAATGACTGAACTATTTCAACTATAATCGGCAAGGTGGAACCGTAGATCTGAAACACATACTAAGACGAGAGTAAACAATGTAGAAGGACCACTAAGACAAAACACCCGACAGTTGGATAAAAATCAAATAAAAATACAGTATTTCAAAAAGAGTACAGAAGCAAAGATGCATACATTTAGGCACTGAACACTGGAAATATGTATAGGCACAAAGCAGTGAGTCTTTGGCGGAACTACAAACACTATTTACGGGATACTCCGGATTTCTGGATCCACTTGCACAATGCGCATCATCGGGGTCTTGGCACTCTGCGGCAATCTAACTGTCTGCGCATCCGCACATCCCACAATCTCTCCTTGAACAGCGTAGTGGTGTGGCGATATCAGAGGAATGTGCGGATGCGGAGACAATCAGAGCAGCGAAACCCAAGTCGTGCAGCGCGTGCGTACGGGTCCGGATCACTGAAGTCTCTCATAACTTGCTACACAATTAGCTAGGAAATCAATTATTTGACATCAACATCATTCGAGATCCTCAATTAAAACGCTTTGGTACTGAGAATTCAGGTGATAAAACAGCTACTTCGAAGCTCAGCTCCCATTCGGAGCTGCCGAGGAGATGTCGTCGAGATAGTTGCTCATCTGGGCTTGTTTTCCCCGTTTGTTCTGTTCTCGCGATATCTAAAGAACACAACATCACTCCAAGTAGGTTCCTTAACAAAAAAAAAAAGAAAAAAAAACAAGAAATCTGCGTGCACTCGCATTAGCAAAAAAAAACCTGTGTCATAAGTAGTTCAATGAATATGAAGCAAGAGAAAATGGCACCTACACCTACACTCACGCCGCTATGGGCAGTGCAATTTTTTACGCATTCGGTTGGTCCAAGTCTTACACTAATATTCACTTTTTTGATCCAGAATTTCTTGGTGTTAAACTGAAATTCTTTGGCAATAGACTCGAATTGGCAATGGTCGAATGTTCCACTACTTCATATCTATAAAAATTGGCAGGCCAGGTTCCATCCATGTACAGCAATGTTATGACTGTTTGAAAAAATGTAGCAATTGGTGCAAGACTTTCGGACTAACCTAATAATTAGCAACATAACGAAGTAGCAGCACTAATCCATAAAAAACTCACCACAGCCAACTTCATCTGAAGCTCCAAAAAGGCAGGCATTGCTGAAGCATCATTCGCGAGGATGTAACTTCGTATAGTTTCCAACGCTGATGACAGCTGAAATAATGTCGCCTAGAAATGAGCCAAACACCTTACTACCATGTAGCCTAAGATATATCAATGACAGGTGGACTACTTCTGAGTTTTTTTTTTAAATACAAAAGACCTCAACCAACTTTGACTTTGACCAGATGTGGGCATGGTGAAGAAGGTAACGGTAAGGTAACCAAGTTTGGTTCACCAAGGCAATGAAACGACTAACGAGGACATCTCACTCATTGTTGAAAAAATTTCATGAACAAAGACACTATCGTAATAATTAACAAGCTCAGCTGAACTTCCATCAGCCCACCTTTTTTCAACCGTGAAAAATTTACATAGAAATTTGAAAAGAACAATAACATCATGCTAATAGCATATTCAAGAGCTCTCATAGTTTAGAGCTCTCATAACTTCCATGGGGATAACAGATAGTAATGGCTTTTCCTTTTAGGACAGAAATTATTACTGACGTGTGTTGAAGAAGTCCTTCAGCTGATTTTTTGTACAAATGTTTTGGTTTATTTGTGCACTAAATTTACCTGTAGTGTTATTTTTCTAACTTTGTCTTTCGATACCCATGGTCTAGATTAATCATTTTAAAATTAGGCGTAGTTCAACCAGATAATGGGAACGATAATTTCGAAATGATCAACTACCCCGTGGATGATATGATGCAGGGTTACCTAACTGGAAGAAGCGCCATTTAGCAAATGCTTGCACAGGCCGAAGAGAAAAAATGAGGAGAATATGAAAATATTGGAAAAAAAAACACCAAACGAGACACACAAACGCAAACGCAACGCAAAAAAAGTTGATTGGTACTTACGAAACTTTGCAAAATTATTAATTTATTAACTTAATCAGCGACATTGAGATAGCAGTAATAGCAGTACCAATTAGTGAAAAAAATCACCACGATGGTGTGTTGAAAAATTTTTTTAAAAAATGCTATATACAAATAATTATTAATTATTATTATTAATATTATTATTAAAACAATATGTAAGCAAGCTATTCGGCTGATTTTCTTATGGTTTGTTTTGAAAAAAAATTCTCCATAACCCACAAGAAACATACCTCTTTATCATGAACACTGATCGCTGCACTCTTCACAACCGCTGCTATGAAACCATTTTCGTCGAGTGACTGAAAACAATCAAACATGGTGCTACTCAGAAAGTATTAAAGGAAACATAGTTAATAATGTATACGTGAAAAACAAGTACAAATTACCGATGATGGTGTTATTGATAGCTGTGAAGGGAGCCTTACTGGATGAGCGTGGCCCACTCCATTCACCATATTTTTGCTACAGTTAGGTGACGGCTCTACAAGTTAGAATGCAGTTTCCATCAGAAGTACGTCTAAGAACCAACAACAATGAGAAAATTAGTTAAGAAACTCACCAACAGCAGCTCCATTCGTATTACTAAAGAGGTTCCCTAGATCCAACGGCTTCGTACTTGAAATACTGGCCACAGCGCCAGGTGCCGCAGCGCTCGCTTTCTCGACGCAGTCCAGGAGAGCAGCGGTGGTTCCTGAAACGTAGCGACTCACAGATCATCACATCCGAAAGGCACCAGGATCACTACCTTCACTGGACGACTGGATCTGGGAGATGTTAATCTCGTGAGGAATCGCTACTGGCTCGCTGCTTGTGCTAGCGCTTGCCATGGTTGCTGCAAAAAGTTTTTTTTTTTCCAAAAAAAAAAGAAAAAAGAAAAGAGGAGATGGACCATACCATCATCATGGTCTTCCTCCATCTTGTCGTCATCCGTTTCCTCATAGTTAACTGGCACTCCAGACATGTTCTTTAGATCGATTTTGTGCCGTCTTTTGAAGGCATCCAACCAACCCTCAGAGCCTTTGAAGTTTTCCAGGCCTAAGAGCAAATGAAATTATGAAATAATCGTAATATAAGCGATCAAAATGAGAAAATGAATGGAATGAAGAAAACATGAGCGAAAAATAAAATGAAAAAACTAGTGTTAGATATATCACGAACACTATAGAAACTATAGAACGAACTATAGAACGTTGACTATAGAAACGCATACTATGAAAGAATACTATGGACAGATTACCCACTGATCAGTACCAAGAACGACAGACACCCTTAAGAATAAAGAGTCCTAAGGAAATTCCCAAGAAATAATTCTTTATAATAAACCCGAAAAAAAAAATCATGAGTTTAACCCGCATAAACAGACCCTAGGATAAAAGACCAATTTTTGGATAAAATTTAGCGGAAATTAACGCAAATGATGCTAACCTAACTGCCTGGAGATCATCATTGCGTGCTCTTTAAGCAGCTTTCCATTCAGCACAATTCCGTTGTCTCGACAATCCTTGAAGAATCGCCACATCAAAATGTTCAGACCAACGAAGGACGTCCTTCGAACCTTAAATATGAACCAGGTTTCAATGTAACCAGAAGGAAAGCATCAAAACTGGAAGGCTATCGCATTTCCAAAAAAAAAATCTAGAAATCCAAATATGCTAACCCTATTCTTCTTCCTCGCACTTTGAAGCAACTGCTTATCTCGTTCATCCTCGGTTTCTGCCATCAAAGCTGCTGTCTGATCACGAATCACTTCGGCACGATTTAGGATAATTGACTCTATCTGGAAACGGACAACTCAGTGCCATGGGTGTCAAAACGAAACATCGACACAAACCGCTTCTGTCGGCACACCGAACTTCAACGACAATTCTTCGATAGAAGCTCCAGTGTCGAAACTAGTGACAACAAGGCCCTTTTGGCGTGCTGACAGGGAGATCCTGAAAGATTTCACGAAATTCGAAGGGAAGAAAAGCGTATAACTCGTTAGTAAGAAAATTCCCAAAGAAAAAAATATAAGCATGTATGAGCTATTGCCAGGATTTTTCTGCTATTTCCCCCGGTACTGAAGCATCGAAACAAAACGCAGGGTGGAAATATTTTAAAAAAAAAACTATTTAATTAAAAAATTATGGTACTCGAGCAAGAAATTCTTCCGTGTCCATGAAATCGAAATTCGTGGTTCGGGAACAATACAGAATCTTTGTGGCAACCAAATTCTTTTTTTTTTCTTGAAAAAAAAAATCAACTTAAAAAGTGTATAAATCTGCTTACGCTGGCAATTCAACCGCAGGTTTTACGTCTTCACTAACGAACGATGACGCAGAAGCAGGTGGTGAATGTGGGCCTGGCTGAAATAGATAACGACACTGTAAACTCCGCAATGATTACCTCAATAGAGTTCGAATCCTAGAGGACCAGAACTAGAAAGAAAATACAAAATATGTACCTAATACCAAAATATTTTCGAGCTAATTTTTGGTTAGAAAAAATGCAGGAAGAGTGCTGGGAGACCACCGACAGATTTTCAACGACGCCACAGAAATAAGAAAAAATATTGTGAGAGAACTTCAAGAGAATATAGAAGCAATAATAGAGACTTCGAGAGAGAAATAAATCACTAGTGGTAATGCAAAGATACAACAGTTGAAATGATGAAAAAAAACCCGTACTGCGCATTCGTATTTCTCTATCGCGACCGCCTCGTCAGACAAAACATTGAAAGGGTAGTGCTAGCCTTACTGCAGCCACTGCAGCCGATATCCGAGCAGTATAGCATTTCCATGAACCAAACATTTGACTCAACCAAGAAAAACTCCCGAAGAAACGCGAAAACAAAAAGGAAAACTAAAATCAAATGTGATTCGTTTCGCCTCTGCCTTTAGAGTGAGGTTGAGTTTCGAATGAATCGAATTTTGAGTAACTCGAGGCACCAGCTACTCGAAAAGCTTGGAACCCGCGTTGCTCGAACCACAAGCATCTACTCGAAAGAAAAAAAAGAACTATTCGAATGCGCCACAGCAACAAAAGAAAGCATCTCAGGCAAAATGCAGGACGAGAAAGACCAAAAATTGCTTATTGATAATGCATCATGAGGCATGCGTCAATCAGTACCATGCCCGATAGAGGAGAGAAAGACAAGAGAACACATTTCAACAGCACATGAGTGGAGTGACTGTTTCGTTCAAGAAAGAATAGCGCCAGAATGAGACACATACCAGCATGTCAGTACCGGTGCCCAACCAGAACAATAATCGTCGCAAATTTCCCGTCTTCTGAATAAGGTATGTGCCTCAAATCAGCATAATACCTGACCATAGCAAATTTTTTTATGTAACTGATGAATGGAAACAACTGCAGAACGCCAACCCATAATATCTGGCAGCAAAGACAGTAAGGAACACTGGATTACGTACTCAACTAGTTGGATCAAACGTGGCAGTAACAAGCTTGTTGCCTGAGGTCTGCCGAAAATGGCGAAACTTGAGCTACTGGATTTAATTCGTCTTAGAATTAGTTGCCGAAAGCAAAATAAATAAGCAGTAGAACCAAAAAAAAACTGGCTGGAGAGGTCATCTACAAAGAAGCCTCCAATTTCCAATAATACTGGTAGAGAACAGGAACCATCAAAACAATGAGAGAGCCAGTTGCAGAAAGAAGGTCAGATCGCTGCTACAGATCTCGGGGAACGAAACGAAACCATCTCCCTACGAATCCAACATCATCTCGAGTATTTCACAGCCTCTATGTATCGCTCGCTCATGAGATGAGAGCCGCGGTTTCTACGAGAGCGGCGTAGGGGAACCTCAAAAATTAATGGGTATCGAGACAAGGAAGAGGCGACAACTCACCATAGCGCATTAATCATTCTAATTTCTTCGAGATATGCACTCATTCTAGGTGGAATAATCAAGCAGAACGAATGAGCCTAAACCCCTATGAATTTTTGGCTTTTTCAAGCTTTAGGTTTTTGATAGAGCAACCGAAATCAAAAGACTTGTTACCCACCTAGGTGACTTTAAATTGTATCTATTTGTAAGTTTGTGATGAGATATCAGTGGATGGTTAGTAATAAGGTCTGGAAAAAGCATCAAATGCCGAAAGCTTACGAATAGAGGCATTTAAGAGATCCTAAGTGAACAACTACATCAGCAATTTTTGGCATATTGATCCGCTGTTACTCCTATACAAGAATCCGAACTGGGAAGCCTTAGCAAACAGAGAACTTCCTCAAATCGACCAGGAAAAAAATAGATGCTACGATGTATGATCATAAATGATCACAACATGCCATGGATCACAAAAAATACTGCTGAATTCCACAGGAACAAACAAACTACACGGGCTAGAAGAATAAATTCGACATCAAGTAGTGAACGGAACTACAGATTAGTATGTGGAGGGAATGTTATTCGCCAAGAAAAAGCTACGCCTGCTTCAAAACAAGCCAATTCAAAAACGCCGTTACGCCGCAATATGATTGCATAGTAGGGATAAAAACAATCTCAACTACAATTCCATGCAACGTAGGCATTCATGCGAACCGATACTCATGGATTATCTGGTGTTCGATTCCAAGAAAAGCTTTAGAACTCACAAGTACCGTGAAAAATGCTGTAATTCTACAAATCAGAGTGCTAAAAATACCAAGTAGTGCTAAAATTACTAAAACATCATTTTTCTTTTGGAAAAACTCCAAAAAAGCCTTCAAAACACCAGAGCAAGGGTAATCGCGACAAAACAACCGTCAAATACTATAAGCAGGAAACTAAACATGACGGCTGGGCTGTTTGCTTCCCTCCGCACGGCTGAGCAAACTTCCATTCATTTTTTGCCCAATTTGCACTTCTCATCATCAGCCCATCCCCTGCATCTTTTATGATTCCTCATGCTAGGCTTGAAGGGGCGCATCAATATTCTTGCAAGACCCTCGAGCAGGGAATTGGCATGATCACATCAAAATGAAAACAAAATGAAGGGAAAAAACAAATACGCAACTTTCTGAATGGACCAGTAAAATGAGACGGTGAAAAATTGTGCACAAACTTTAAAGGATCTCCAATAATTCTGTTATCATGTTAAGCTGGTGAAATGGAGGAGTTATGTCAAAAATCTGAGCAGCAGCGATGCGTAAGGCTGGATAAGAAGGATGTCGTCCATTTTATTGTAGGAAGAAGAACTTATTAATTCTCTATAAGTTGCCAAACTCTTTCAGGCCCTGGAGAAGGCGTATAGCCGAAATATCGGCTGAAAAACAATAAAAAAATATACCAATCTCGGATTCTGTGAAACACAAGGATTCGTACGAACTTATTGAAGACTAATGCCCCTTCCAAATTACAGGGCCAGGATTACAAACTAAAAAATTATATCCAAAGAGAAAGCAACCGCATACAAAAAGCAGAGGCGCCACTAAAAACCCAGGCGGGCGGCAATTTTTCTCCGCCGCGGTCTCTGGTCACCTCTACCTCACTGTTTCTCACTCGAGTCATACATAACAAACACTCTCTCGTTGCTTCTCTCCAATTGATTGTTTCTCTCCTTCCATGCCTGGACTCTCCACTCAATGTCAGAACCCATACCAAGTCGTTTAGGCATTTATACATAAGTTTGAAAGCACGTAAATCATCGAAGCACAGTAAGAGAAACGACAGATTCATGGTAAGTTCTGGATAAAGGTGAATTCTGAGTAAAAGTCACTGCAGCTCCTCTTCAGCGCTGAACAACCAATTCAAAACCCAGCCGAATATTATGAATTACCAAATTTCTGGAAATAATCCGAGGAGAACCTTGGAAAACCAGGTGCTCAAACCACCAACTGAAAACAAAAGAGGCCCGATGACAACGAAAACATTGTTGAATAATGAGCCCCATGCAATGGATCAAAAACACTTGAAGCATAAAATTCCACAAAATAAACTGTGAACTACCAAAGTCGTGTATCTAAGGGAGAAGTAATTCAGCGCCACTTTCGCCTAAACCGGCGCTATCCACTAGAAAGTACTGCGATAGTGAGAACAGGAAGTGCAATGCGAAGGAAAACCGGATGCCGCCAATTCGATATGCACTCCGCTGCTACTTTTCGCAGTTAGAGCAGTGCTCAACGCGGAAATTGGGGAGAAGAAAACTTCTTCCAACTAAATAACAAATGTTATGGTGAGCGCGAAAACTGCATCAGAAGTCAAATAAAGTTTCCATTGAGAGG
>JARK01000067.1:114039-127017 GCA_000688135.1 Ancylostoma ceylanicum
GGGGGGGAGGGAGGATGTGTAGCAAAATTTTCATTGAGTGAGGCTTTCGCGGCCAGCCTGTGGGGGAGATTCCTAAATATTTCCGGGAAGTTTATGATCCACCTCCTGTCTTTACCCGGATCAGCTCTCCGGGTACTGATTTCGAAACTTCTGGAACCCCGGATGTGGAATAGTCCCAGTTCTGAGGTCTGGACTAATGAATACGTCCTAGTGCCACTTCTTTATAAGTAAGAGTCTAAATACCCGCCAAAGTTCCAAGCGTTATAAAACTGACTGCCAAGTACCTAAAGGAGATTTGAAAAAAAAAACCTATATTTTCGGCATTTTCGGCTACTGCTAGAGAGCCCGCAGATATGAAGCAGCGACAGGAGTTAATAAACCGAACAGCACAATTCTGCATCTCAACTCGTACCGCAACCTCATTGGCAAAAAAAAAAAAAAAAAGAGATGAAAGAATTATAACTAAGTGAAATCTCTAGAACTACAAATTTTCAATAATGGTGTAAAATACATGGAATAGACGAGAACGGGAACGTCCCTGTGAACATGACAAAAGTCAGCCAGTATGCGCAATCACCGCGATGTTGACTCATGAATGGGCGCATAAAAGGATACGTTAAATAAAAACGGGGTGAGAAGAAACACCGTATGTACGGAAACCTTTTCGAAGGCCATAAAATTCGTAGCGTTAGAATTCTAGAATCAGAAAACTGTGATAGACAAAAAAAAACGTAGACACTTCAGCGAAAATGATTATCATGTTTAGAAAAATCAGCTCCCGTCACACAGCTACTTTCGAGCAGTGAGGCAAACAGATAGATCTGATGGCCGTGGATCACTTGTGAAACTTGATAACATTTCAAATGAGGACAGAGTCGGCAAGCAATACTTTTAAGGAAATTATTGCTTGCATATTAAAGAACACCAACAGGAAAGACAAGAGCACCAACAAGTCAAGCTGAAAGCAGGGAAGCAACTCACTGATGTAATTCACATTGGCATTTCAGCAAAAATCCCGGACAGCGAAGTGACCAAACAGTTCCGCTGTACACACATCTTTCTCTCACTACGAGTATTTACCGTACCAGTGCAAACTACCTCAACCCAAATAACGTGGAACATGCACCCACCAAAGAAAAATAGCGTAGAAGGTTCCAGTCCATATTCTAGCATTTTAAATAAATTCAGTAACAGTCGCTAAAAGCCAATAAATCAAAACCATAAGAACATTCAAAGAGAATTTTACAAAATTTCTTCCGCAAAAACCAGAATCTATTTCCTAAGTACTACAAAGCAACAACAGTTGCAAGGTTGCTCAATAAAGATCATTGTAAAGAAGCGGACAGAAATGAGAAAGGCAGAAGGGGGGGGGGGCATTCAATGAGCCTCCACAGAGTATAGAGTGAATGAATGCTAGAGAGGGGCAGACTGCGCTGAGTGCTTGTTCGAAAATTCTTGCACATATGGAATAACGCACTTCATGGAGAAAACACCCTTTAAATGTATCCTAAAATGTAATGACAATGAAAAGCGATGATGAAAACTTCGTGTACAATACAATTAGAAAAAAGATAGACTGGCAGTGGAGATGATGGACCCTGTGGAAATCAATGTGAATACTTAGGCATGTACGAGAGCGAAGCAGTCTCAATAAATTTATTCTCGGATTGAAAGCACATAACCACTTGCAAATGCCTGTATTGCACCCAAATGGAGTCCTATGGACGTTTTGAGGAAACAATCAGTGGGAACTTGACTGAACAAGCTTTCCCTTATTTTATAAAATTGGGGTATGGAGTGCTATACTTGAAAAGGGTGGCACGGTGGAGCGCCACGAATGGTCAATTTGCTCAACTGGCCAATCACAGGCGCTCGCCCGTCCCGCCCACCCCAGGTATAACGTTCAACACTTATAAAGTCGTCGAAATTTTTGAGGGTGTCTTTCAACAATTGGCTCAGAGAATGGAGAAAACAGCGCGACGAAGAATACAAGGAATCAGAATGAAACATAAGATATTATCAGGATAGACACTAAGATGGATAAGTACTTCAACGGCAACAGTAATATAGAGTGGATGGGGATAGGACGTGACAGTTCATAGGAAGATCTAATATGTATTGTTGATTTCTCGAGAAAAGATACACGAAGATGCATTAGAACAGAAAAGAATGCAAGAAAAAGCGCGGTGTTTCAAAAGACTGATGAGAAAAACGTGCAGCAGGCACAAATACATGACTACTGCAGCTTTTGAAGCAAACACTGTTACGAAAATGAATGCGAAATGTATTCTCGATGAATTTTGTTGGAGAGAGGTAAAAAAAATGCGAGAGATTGGAATAGTGATTCACACAATGAGGCCAAGAGTAAGTCAACTATAATCGGAGATGAAGGATTGCTAGGAAAATGCTCCAGAGAATCATGTGGAGCATCCGAAAGACCATGCACAATGTGTCCCGATTTTTTTCCATGTTTCCATGATAGCAAACATGCACATTGGTCAAAATAACCATTCACAACTTCTCTCAAATGCTCTCAGAGTTCGAAAACAAACGATGAGCCGAAACAGAGGACGTAAACAAGCTCGCTGTCGCAATGATAAGGACTTCAAACAATGAACACTTGATAGATAAACGGCAAGACTAACCGTGCATGGATCGAACACCTCGTTGTGACCATACCAACCATTCAGGCCACTGAAAATTCATACTCATAAGCAGATGACGGAGTTCTCAGATAATGTAGAAACGTTACATACAGTTCAAAATACTGCAGCTTGTGACACGCAAATGGAGGCAGATCACGAGAGATCGAAATTAAATAGTGCTCTGAACAAGGTTTTTAAGACATGCGTTCAAACAAAACAAAAGGTCTGGAAACAGGAACAAACCTAAGCATAACGTTGCCAGCGGATTCAAAGGATTTGGCCCACAGTTCCATAGCAAATGATCGGCAATCGCATGTTGTATCAGGAATACGCTCGGAGTTAGAATTCCTGAAAAAAATGAAGAATTTTATCCTCAGTTGCACCATATCAACCATAATAATGGCAAAACTAACGGCACAATTCCTTGCAGTCTTTTGGATCATTGATCGCAATTCCATTTGCAAGAAGTAGATCATTAAGAGTGAACGTGGCCACTTGGCCTTCAAGGTCAAAACCCATCGGCACGTCTAGAGGAACCGCCAGAGCACCGTCTTTCATTAATGTTCTATAAAAATACGCGATCATCATGTGGAGAGGTAAGCATGCGACACTATGTATAAATTATACTCACGTCAACTGCACATATCGTATTCCTTGAACATAGTATATTCCTCGATAGCCTTTCGAGACAATTAGTGGAAGTTTCCAGAAAGGTGGTAGCGAATACACACTTTGGTGAGCCTTGTCAATGTTATACGAAGCAGGACTGAAAAAAAACAGCGGATACTCAGGAAGAATGACAGCGAGGCTCCAAAAAAAGCTACATAAACACAAGAGTAGTCTTTCTTTCCGAACTAGAACTACATTCTTTAAAAAAAACCCTGTCAAAAAAAAAACAAAAAGAAAATGTTTGCAGTGGGTGACGATGGCGGTGACCTCCCCCTGCGGCCTCAAGCAGTACGCGGCGCGACCGCACCGCTCGAGCAGGAATCCCCATCAGGACAACAAACTATGGGGTGTTCTCGACAGTTAGTTAGTTTTCTTATCAGCTAACATAAAATGTGACGAACAAATAGCGAGAAAACCCAGATTAGCCACTGCACCGACCATTCCGTCGTGGGCGGCGCGGTCGCGCTGCGTTCGTTTCGAGGCCGTGAACGGATCACCGCCATCGACTCCCACTGTAGCTAATCCAACAAAAAAAAACTGTCTAAACTGTCCTCACCCTATCTTTATCAAAGTGTTCGACTCGTTCAACGAATCACCTGGTTCAGCCTGAAAAAAAAAGTGATGTGTAAAGAAGAATAACGACCCTATAGTTGAAGATTTCAAGGGGTTCGTCCGAGAACTCGCTGGAGGGTAAAAAAATCTAGTACCTTGATCATCTTGACTGTATCCGTCTCTGACGTTGTACTAGCTGTCGAAGAAGCACCAGCAGCATCTGAAACATTGGCGAGAGCCGTCAGAGCATCTCGAACAGTAGTCACTGATGGAGTGCTGGGTGTCACTATGCTATTCTCATCCACTGAATCGTTAGCGAAGAGTGAATATAGTACTGCTATAACAATAAGTTGTTGGTTTTCAGAGAAAACATAAAGAGAGTTGAAATTGGCCGTTAAACTTACACGGATCTATTGTGGGATCCACACTGAACTGAATCCTCTTTTTAGGTAGACGTACTTTATAATTGCGAAATTCCTTCGCGAGTGCCTCCTTAAAAATAATGTGAAAGCAGCAGTTTCAAAAAAAAAGTTGAAAAGTACTATCTGGTATTACGACGCACCTTTACAGACATGTCCTTGTCGGAATGCTCCAAAATTTTCCTCATTGGGTGATCACTAGGTATAGAGGAATCGCCTTGTCCATCAATCTGAAATGAAGTAGGCATCCCACCATTTTAGCTATTATTAGTAATCAAATTATTAAATTTCAGAAGATAAATATTTAAATGAAAGGTTGAGGAGAAGATTTATGCAAATTTAATGGAAGGTAGTATTAAAACTAATTAATCAACTACTAGATATTCACGAACTTCGTGAGGACGTCGCACCGAGACAAAGTCCCTGAGTTTTCGCGATCTATTTTTCCAGAAAAAGTCTTGTATTGCCGAGGGATCATTAATAGAAGGCAGTTCTTCTCTTTCTTGTTCTTCAGGTGTGGGTGTGCTTCCCTAAAATTGGGAAAATATGTCTCACTAACGCTTAATAAGGGCAATTTATACTAGTCGGACGCACGCATCCATTCGCAAAAGATTTCGTCTGAAAACCTGACAACGCCGCGTGCACGTCCTAATGGAAAGAATGCGCGGCCATAAACGCGTGCGTGAGAGCTGCGTCAGCGATGCAACCAGTCGTATCTTTCATCATATAAGCTGTATTTATAGTGTGTCACAGTCCGATTAGGTCGGAGAAGGAAAGGTATGTATTGAACCTCGTCAGACTTCGACGTGTTGGATTCCGACGAGGATCGATACGTATGTATAGTGTATATATTTCGAAGTGGCCTACGAGTGCACCACGTGGCATGGCGTGTGGAGTACTGCTGGCAGCGCTCCAGCAGACAACAGGACTGGGATTCATGAAACGCTAACCACGCAAACCAACGATGGCTAGCGTGATTGGTTATCCTATGGACTACTCAACGTTGAGAGGTGCAGGACGCAAAAGTTGGTTTGCTTACCTGGTTTTGCTTGGTTTTGCGTTCATGAATCCTAGCCCAGGTGGGTATCGATCGCCAGCTCGCGTCATGGCGGGCGGTGCCCCCGCACGACACCCCGAAATATACGCACCATACCTTTCTTTCTCCGACCGGATTTGACTTTAACGCACTATGAATACACAGTGAACGTCAGTTACGATTGCTACCCCCGTGGACTACTGCGCCGCAACCATCCACGCGGCGCGGACGAGTGCTGTGGATGTTCGGTATTGCACCCGCCCGCGCCGCGTAGATGTTGCGGCGCTCCAGTCCACGGGAGAAGCAATCGTGATTGACGTTTCCTATACCTATAGACGTACGCGCGTCAGACGCACGCATATAGTATAAAGTGTCCTTAACGCGTAACTAAACTAAACAGCGATAGTATGGTAGGGTAGACAGAAAAAAAAACATAGGAGGATGAGATGAGATGCAAAAAAAATTTATAGGAAAACGTCAACTAACCCGAGTATCCGACGTAATACCACTTCCAGCAGAGACATTCTTCTTTGAAAATAGCTGGAATGCGCTCTCTGCGATTTGGTCCCCGTTCACAGAAGTGCTTGCATCAGATTCAGACTCTATCTTCAAGGCTTTCGCCAATAATTGTATGGCATTTTGACATTCCACTCGTGTCCTTCGCTTGCGTCTCTGCAAAGAATAAGAAGTAGCTGATTATGGAATGCCCTTTATGAGGGACAGCCTCGAAAAGTCCTAAGCGGCACTATTCGGCTAGTTCCCCCCAAAATTTCAAAATGAAAATGTTCACCCAAACTTCGCTTAATTTGCCAAAATTGGAACACTTCTGAGACTCGCCCTATGAATAGTTTTCTGAAGTAAATCGGCGAAAATTTAGACCGAACTCGCGAATCAAGACATCCGCAATATTGCGTAAAATAGCTGCAGACGCGATTTTGCGTCACATAGAAGTAGAAGATTCTCGTCTGAATCTTCAGCTGTCTCACAGTGTGGTAGTAATTCAAGGCATATTCGTATTCTGCAGCAAAGAAATTCACTGCATCAATGTCGCAGCCCGTTTCAGCAACAGAAAGAAGTTGGAGAAAAGTGGAAAATGCGCAACACATACCTGAGAGCCAATCGGAGGATTCTGATCACTACTGCTTGCAATATCTTGCATGAATCAGTCTGAAATGATGATATGTGAAACAGTGGTATCGTGTTCCATTGGAAAACTGAGAATATTCAGTTAGGTCAGAGAGAAATCCTTCAAAGTATAAATGGGTCGTAGTTTTTTTTTTTTTTGCTAGATGCATAAATGTGAGTATCAAAGGTACTCACAATTCTTGTGTTATTGTAGGATGTGATTAATATTTTAACAACGCGGATCAGGGTGTGGATTAAGTGCTGGGAAGACAACAGAGAGGAAAAGAACGCGAGGAAGTGTACAGTAATTGGAGAGGAATTAGAGAAAAGCACAATATCTGCACGGATACTCAACTATCGTCGCGCCGGAAACAGACTTTATACAGTCGTTCCAAAAAATACTCGCCTCCGGCATCCACCGCCCGTCTGCTGAGCCGCGCAGGCCTCCTATGCATTATGATCACGCTAAACTGCGCGTCGACTGAGCCACGTTGCAGCACGTATCATAATGCATAGGAGCCGTGGCGCGGCTCAGCAGACGGGCGGTGGATGCCGGAGGCGAGTATTTTTTGGAACGACTGTAGATGCGGAGATCGTGCGTAAATCGTTAACTTCCTGCTATTAAAGGTGTAACCTTGGAGGTCAATTAGTTGGAAAATTTCAGAAATCCTATGAATTTCGTAACATCAAGTGTGTCTAGGCAGTGTACGTAATTATCACGCAAATCCTATACTCTTGAATTTCTATACCATTGGCTCCCACCCATACTGCGTTTCACTGGTGATGATTATCGAAGAGAAGTTAGACGTCAGAAAAAAAAAACGCGTTGAACCATGTGGCACTCGACAAGTTAACAAGGAACAAAGTGGGTGTCTGCCTTTTAGCGTAGATATTGCACGGTTATGCACGACTGCTCAAGTATCGCCGCTTTTGACACAAACTATAAATGGCAGGAAAACATGCAAAGACACTTTCGGGAAAACAACAAAAATTTACCCGGAAATCAAGTGGAGATCACCGAGTTTGGTCAAAAGTTACCCAGGGTTTCAGTGGAATCAGGAAAAAGAACAGAAAACAGCTGACTATACTTAGGACCGAGTAAAAACCGAACAATCAAGTTAATTCAACTGATAATTCGAATACTCGAGAGGGATAAAGTACTGCTACCCTACAGTTCCTTCAATACTGGGTACTTTCGTCGGGTTTCTTGCTATAACCCATGAATTGTCGACCTATTGGATGTAGAATACTCGGATTCAAGGATGCCTAATACCAAATTCGGTCCTAACTATAAGACCACATACTACACCTAAAGCTGTCGCGACCACAATGTCGGATGAACGGCCAAGAAGATCGCAGAAACCATGAAAAATGTCAAACTTTTTCGAAATGAGTTATGACTATTGGATTGAAGTTCAGGATCCAGATGATCTTTGGATCGACTACACCAATTTCGTTTTGGAACTTGGTGCGGCGCTCGTAGGTCATTTGAAATCCAACTACGTGAGCCATCCCGAGACTCGCAGCCCGACATTTCCCGGATTGGCAGGAACCCGCCGGAAGGAGCCATCTGAGGATCGAAAAAGTAACAGGAAGAATCGGTGGGTGTCTAAACGAAGGGACGGTGTATGTGCAGTGTTGTGTGTGTGTATGCCTACATACGCCTCTACACCCTCTCACGACTGTCTCTCGTCGTCGGCCGCCCTCCACGCCGGCCGCGCTCTCTCGCGGCCACTTTTTGCGTTTTGTCCCTCTATCGTCTGCGATGCCCGAGAGAGTGCACGGAACGCAGAGCGGGCAGACGAGCAGACAAAACGAGTGCTTGTGGAGTGATTGGGATAGTGTGGACCGGACACCGATGACACAGACTACGTGTGGTCGATACGGGCCGTCGGCTCTCGTTCTCTGCACCCTCACCTTCCATCCCTCCCTCCCTCTACTTTTGCCACTGATAATGGACTCCTCGCCGACGGGGTCGGGTGTCTTCGTTGACCGACTCCTGGAAGGTATGGCATCAAAAAGTCAGGTTTTCCGGGAAGAAGGTGCAGGAGTGACATCTAGGAGGGCATGAAGGACTCTACAAGGAAAACTCTAAGGGTGCATGCATCATTGAGATTACTCAGGGTAAACATGTCAACATCACCGGAATTTACCCATCGTTGACACAGGCGTAAACACTTTTACCCTTGGTAATCTCAATAATGCATCCAGAGGCTGGATGGGTCTGGGTTATGGTTTAGCGGGCGGAGCTTACAGGTCAGATGTCTGGGTTATGGCCCTCTAGCTAGTGGATTTCCCCTTTTCCCTACACTCCTTTCACGAACCAAGCTCACTTTACTATCAAGTAATGCTCCACCAGGGCCCGGATGGATGTATCACTGCAAGGGTGGCTACGACTACTTGGTAGAGGCAGGTGAACCAGGATGAATCATTGAGATTGCCCACGGTAAAGATGTTAACGCCCATGGTAACAATGGGTATACTATAGAGGTGTTAACACGTTTACCTTGGATAATCCCTGCACACGACCCCTGCTGAGTGTAAAAAACATCACCTATGGGTAAACATGTTGGAGGAGCCCAGTAAAGGGTAAATTTGGGCAGGTTAACAGGCTTACCTTGAATAATCTCAGTTATGCATCAAGGCCCCAGCATAGTTTTGATGAATTTTCGTTGTTTTACTTCATTACCGTTTTATGTGTCCTATTTCTGGAAAGGACAATTTTATATTCAGGACAGAATTATGCACTAGATGTATTTTAAAATCGAACATTCGATTCCGAAAAAAAGTAAAAAATTCGCTGGGGAAAGGGAGAGCACCTCAACCGCTGGAAAGAGGAGCTGTAGGCCTTTTTCTCCTCCAGCATCCAGAATTTGAGTCTGTTCTTGAACTGCTGATCAACGTAGTTTATTTGTTCGATTTCTATTTGGTCCTAGACATAATAGGTTTCGAGGGCTGCACCAGGAGCGTTTGATAGATTATATGAAACAAATAGCGATCAAAAGATGAAAAAATGAAGCTGTTGGAGGCATTTTGGAAGGCCTACGTGTCCCTCATAAAGGGTCCCACGGCTCGAACCACAACCCAAAGGGTGGCGTTGACGCCTCTGGGCCTGGGACCCTTCCAACACGTATGAACTACCGTAGAAGCACTTTTCGTAGAATTTGTAGGTTGCCAATCTTTAAACATGATAGTCGTATTCTATGATATTTAGAACGATATCACCCAAGTCGAAAGATCCTTCCTGGAAAGCGAATCAACACTGAGTTTTCTCAAAATTCGCCTCTCTTTCGTGCCAGCTACTGCTACCGCCTCGAATTCCCAGTATGAGTGACAAAATTTTACGCTTCATAGCTTCAGTCTTTCTAATCTTCACTATCGACGAGATTTTTTCCGCCACACTTAATCTACGCCTCGCTTCAACGCCTTTCCACCACAAAACTAGGTCTAGTAAGTAAAGAGCATAATAAATAAGTAGCATAGCAAATAAGTAACGAGTGAGTACATTTATGAATCCATTCCCCACCTTAGTGGACCAATTGATAGATATGCGATCTATGAACTCATCTGACAGTCCCCGACATCTGACAGGCACTCCAGTAGCTGCCTTGTTGTTCCTTGCGAGGTCATCGGTAGAGGCGAAGGTTTCGACAGCTCAACGCCACTCAGGTTGATCGTCTTGTATTGAAGAATCATGAAATATCTCATTTTATTTTATTTTATTTTTTTTTGATTTACAGACCTGGAGAGCTCCTCTACCACGTTTTGTGTTTCGATCAATGATTGTATAGCGCACGTACGTGCTTGTAAATAAATAAATAAATAAATAAATTTTAGAATAAAAAAGGACATAGATCTCTCTAGCTCGTAAATTTCGATGTTTTACCCGTCGTTAACAGGGGGCGTTGTCACGTTTACCCTGGGTAATTTCAGTGATGCATGCCGGCCTAACTATCAAGAATTATTTTTTGTCACCGTTACTACTTTAATATTATTATTACTAGTAATGCTCATATTATCATGATTATTATTGTCATAGATGCTCTTTCAATGTGCTAGGGTAGTAAGAGAGAATCGTCAATTGTTTGAACAACTGTCCATAAAGTGTGGAAATAAATATAAGGCAGTCGGACGTTGCTGTACATAAAAAGGTGTGTGCCTTTGTCAATAACGGAATGTCGGCCACTAAAAGCGACAAAGGGGAAGCGGAGAGGTCAAGGTAAAACGAAATTCTCAAAGAAATAATACATCTATTTCTCAAAATCCGCTCGTGGAAATCTTGAGAAATTTTTCCAGTGAAAAAAGGAATTTGTACGCCATCTCGACTCGGCATAGTGTGCGGTGTGATAGCTATTCCGTCCTGCTATGCTGTTCAAGTTTTGTTCTTGCCGGACCAGTAGTACTTGTCGAGAATGGCTGAAAGGATCATGTTCGGGATAAAGAACCTTCTTCCGCCATTTGAAGAGAGATGTGCTAGACACAATTTAATATGTGAAAGATAAGAAAAAAAGCAGATCATCCGTTTACTTCTCATACAAGGGTGGCTCGTCATAGATACCAAGAAGCATTGAAACTTATTATAGTGAATGATGAACCCATCGAAATGCCAACAAAAATTATCATCGTAGGCCCATTATGGAGATTTTCCTCATCATTCATCCGATCATAATGCGACTTTTACCACAGCAACAGTTACTTATCGTAGTCAGCGTCTGAGATTGTGGAATAAGGTCACACAACTATTCTATTGTACACTGTACGCATAATAAAGCTCCACAGAATGTTTGTCCAAATTTTGGCAGAAGCTGGTTCCGAAACCTAACCACGGCCTGGGTTCATCATTGAGACCTTATGTGCTACAAACACTTTTACCCTGGGTAATCCCAGTGAGGCACGTAGCCCCAAGTTCTCCAAACCGCTCTATCCTGCAATTCATTGTGGTGCGTTGGAAAATAAAACTTTATTCCATCATTTTTATATACATACAAGAAAGGCCGCAGGACTAACCGGCGAAAACTACACGGTCCTAGGTCAATGAACCTGAGAAGAGGTAACAACAAATTCATGAGGGTACGAAAACTAGGCGGAGCAGATACAAGGAGAAATTATGCGTATATGTACAATTAAAGCTAGGAACTAAAGAAAGAGTTGAAACTTGATGGGTGAAACGAGGTTGAACTGAAAATAAAAGGTAATCATCCCCCATAAATGAGAGATTCTAAGCAAATAGGAGTTTCTGCTGGGGCCACATACATAAATGAGTTACCCAGGGTAAGCGTGCTAATACCCTGGATTCAGCAGTGGTTATCCAGCGTCAATACGTTTACCCTGAATAGTCTTAGTGATACATCGAAACCCTGGAAAAAGAAATCTCAGTAGGAGACCTTTTTTCCTGCAGAAAAGAAATCTTGGCAGTAAACTGCATATGATCCTAACACGCACCACGAGATATATGCTACGAGGAATATATAATACAATAATTTTTCACACTTTGTTAGTGGTGAGAGATTCCTCGAAAATCTTGAGCTGCTTCATAAATCCCATATTTGGTCGAACTTCTGAAAGTTTTATGCTAAGTAGAAGTACGAAAACTAGAACTCAAAACCATTCGCTCATTTGACCCATTCCTTCGAGAACGGGACACAAATGGAACCCTACAACTTCTTCGTTATCTTACTTGGCCTGGCATGCTTGACTGTCTCCAAAGCGAGTTGTAAGGACATATTATGATGTGCCATCAAATAGGAAATCACGAAAGTCGCTGCACGAGAAATCCCGGCATTGCAGTGTACGAAAACCTGGAATCACAATAGCATGGGTGCGAGAAATACGTTGGAACATCTTCACCAGAGATTACCCACTTTTCCTCCTTTATCGACGCAGCCTTTCATGAAATCGTGGACCTCTCGGAAACATCCAATGATATCGGTGCAGGGCAGATCTAGTACCTCCAGATGAAGATAAGTAAACTTTTTAGGATAATAATTAGGAACACCAGTAGCGCAGTTAACTATATGGGTGATTCCTTCGGCTTCAAGAATAGCGAGATCACCGGCGACGTCTTGGCTGCCTAAAATTGTAGATTTGTCGAAATTTTGATTAACGATTTATCAAATCGTTGGACACATCGAAAAAGCGATATTGACAGGGATATGGCTAGAAGTCACTTTGAGAGGGATGCATTCGAGCCACAAGGTGTTCTCTGGCTACTTTCAAACCATGGCGTCCACAGTAATTCTCATAGTAGGTATTTGCATTCCTTGAAGGAAACATGAGAAAAATTATGACGAAGTCATCGTATTTGCTCACCTAGGTATACTCCGGGGCAGATCAAGGCAATCTGCAAATCCGGCTGCAGGTCTACCACAAAACCCATCCGACGCGCCCGCTCGACCTTTTTTCTTCGTCGATTTGAAACAGCTAAAAAGCGTAAGTCGATGAAACATATCAACTCTTAAAATGGGCTATTTTGCACTTCCGCCTTCCCAACTCTGGTTTTCGCATCGGTGGGGAGGGGGGTTGGGGGGGGGGG
>JARK01000067.1:132274-155620 GCA_000688135.1 Ancylostoma ceylanicum
CCTCTCCGCTCCCTCCCCCCAAGTGATGGTCCCCCC
This sequence comes from Ancylostoma ceylanicum, assembly GCA_000688135.1. Lineage (NCBI taxonomy): Eukaryota > Metazoa > Nematoda > Chromadorea > Rhabditida > Ancylostomatidae > Ancylostoma > Ancylostoma ceylanicum. The sequence goes on from JARK01000067.1 coordinate 132,311, forward strand.
TTACCTCGGCAAAAAGTGATGGTAGGTGGAGTACGATACTCAGGGTATTCCACCTATGCTCGAAAAGCACGCGGTGCGACCGCGCCGCTCGAGCAGGAATCCTCTCCAGAACAACAAACTATGGGGTTCTATTGATAGCTAGTTAGTTTTCATATTAGTTAACATCAAATGTGGTGAACAAGTATCAAGATAACTTAGATTCGCCACTGGTCCCATCGTGAGCGTCGCGGTCGCGCCGCGGGCTTTTCGAGGCCGCGGAGGGCCACCGCCATCAACGCCCACTGTACGTCCACATCATTACCGGGCCCCTCTCAACATGTCCTGTAGTTGTAAATCGCAGCGATTGATAGGTTAAGATGTGCGCGACTTTTCCAAAGCCGCTCTGCTTTCCGCGTATGGCAATAAAGCAATCGTCACTGCTTTCTGAACTTATTTTTTGCACGGTTAATGTTTGTGGATAAGGAATCCACCACAGTGAAGAAGCGCTTACAGTGAAAAGGAGGATTTCTTTTCCATTTATGAAATTCACTGGATAAAATTGGACGACGTTAGCAGAAACCACATTTGCACATGAATAAAACATTCGCAAAAGAGCACTCACACAGTAGTTGTGGGTTTTAATCTTCCTTTAGCAGAATTCAACTGATCCTGCAGTGACATATCGACGCTGGCAGATTCAGCAATAAATCATGTGGTAGTAGTGGAGGAGTAAATAACGTTTCTTGCGCAGCTTTTCTCATGGGACCCCCCGGAATTCCGCATCGCTTGAGCTGCTCTAATGAGAACGCTGTGTGAACCGCGTCACGTGACCGCTCGCGCCCCGGCACGGCTGTCCTGAAACGCCCGGCGCTTCTGTCTTCCCTCTCCTGCTTTGTTATTTGTTTTTTCTTGTTGGTCTTTGTGAGGATATTCGTTCTTCAAGAGGTTAAGCGAGTAGCTTGTCCTGCGGTAGTGCTGCTAGTGTCCTGTGGTAGTTGGATTGCGAAAGACACGTTCAATTCCGTAGGAAATGGCCTGCAGAGAGCTTGTTCTGCGGGAGAGTAAAGATGAGGCTCTTTTTGTGTGATTTGTCGGGTTTTCTTAGTAATTTCCCATCCATTCGACTCCATTCTTCCATTTGATCCGCTCGGACCAAACAGATACGTCTTGGCATTGGTTTTCCCACATTTTCATGCGTGCTTTTTTCAAAGCGACTCTGTGCACGTAGTACACAAGTTGCTCGCAATTTTCGATGCAGCAAGACTGTTGGTTGTTTAGTAGCCTATAGTTTGTTGTTGGCGTGCGCAAGAAAACATGAAATATCCTGCAAAATGGAATATTTGGGGAGTGTAAGCGAAAAGTCTGGATTGGTCCACCCTCCCTCTCCTCTTTATGAAGTGTTTCAGTGAGTGAAAATGTTCTAAAGCTTCAGTGGTCCGCTTATCAGTTTTTACATCACTGGCCGTTATTTACGATTGTTGTCGTCATTTTTATATATTTGTTTTTTTTTTCGCTGTTTTTGTTTCATTTCTCGTTCTTCCTCATGCCGGTTATGACTTTTGGCCAATTTCTGTCCACTACATGCAGTTTCAGTGTCTCAAAGACCATTAGCAGCAATTCCATAGACCGGCGTCCTTCTCTATAATGACTCCAAGTTTGAATGGAGCAAGGAACCCGGTGCATTCTTTGGGAGTACGTCATGGAGAGAATCTACGCATCACAGTTGCTGCTAACCAGGTTTGTTTTTGCTTTTTTTTTCTGTCGAATCCGACTGTTCATTTCAACCAGATTATGCCTCTCATTAAGGGTGGCCGCAAATACATGGAGGACCGCGTGCATATAGAAACTATTAGGGAAGAAGATGGCTCGATAAAGTTCACATTTTGTGGGATATTCGATGGCCATGGTGGACACGAAGCCAGTGAATATGTTAGGAGGAATCTTTTGGACAACATTATGGTACATTTTTTTATTCAGGCAAATGAATTCATTTATGTTTGCTCACATTTCCTCTTTGGAAATTTAGAAAAGCGAGCTGTTCGACTCGGATGACGATGATGATATACTGGAAGCAATACGATTAGGTTTCCTTACGACGCATCACGGGATCTGGAAGATAGTCTGTAGGTTTTTTATAGCCATGAATGCTCATAAATTTCTGATTCTGAGCCAGCTCAGAACGCTAGGATGGTTTCAGTCATTGTCTATTAGCGGAGACCCATTTTTTCTGACTTATTGGTTAAGTTCTTCTTGCTATCTGTTTTCAAGGCTGTTCACAACGTTTTAATCAGTTATCATTTTGAAGAGGTACTAAGGTGTCTCCCACATTTTTGATTTAAAAAAAAACCAGGGTTTTATTATACCATGTTTGTAGGTAAGAAGTTTTCCATTAGTACTTTACTCGTTGCTAATTTTGGTAGTGCAGTGACTATGTTCCAATTTCTCCAGATCTGTTAATCAGGCCATTTCGAAATAGGGTCAAGCATGATGACCGCGAAAAATTGACCCGCTCACCCAATCAACCGGCCAGCATGGTACTCTTCCCTTTTGTGAATGTAACTTCGCCACTTTTGAGAACAATCGTTCATTCGAATTTTACCCTCATTGTGTAGCCCAATAAGCATGGAATTTTTGGTATCTGTCAACGTTATCTCACTATCTGATCAAACTGAAATGAAATCATCATCATCATTTATTACATCGTAGAGGTTTTGCAATGCGACCCTTCGGAAGAAATAAAATTTTTCATGAGCTATATCCCTTATTTCTTGGCTTTTCTATCTTCTGCTCCTCGGAAATCCCCCTCCTCCGCTCCACTCCACCCCCTTCACTCCGTTATCGCCATAACGACTCCCTTTAACACCTCGCCGTTCCCCTTCGGTGATAATCTATATTCACACGCTTGCCCTTGCTTCGAATATTAGAGCTGCTTGGGGCAACGTGAATTTTGCGCCCTTCAACCCTTTTACATCACCACATAGGATGACATATGTTCCAATTGTAGCTCTTACTGTTTTTTTTTTTTGTTTTTACGGCAACTGCCTCAACGCTTGGCACAGAATGTTTTTCGCATTTCCTTGAAATACCCAAGGTTTCATGACATATTGAATTTTTGTGCAAGTAAAAAGTTGTAGCTGATGAACATCTCTTCAATAATTTCCACCCCAGACTTTTTGAGAAGAAATTATTCGGTCTTGTTCTTCGTATACTTGTGATTCACTGCAGCTATTGATTCGATATCTGCTCTATTTTGAATCATATTTTTCGTCTACAAACCTCTACTATAATGTTATTCTTAATTTGTGAGGCCAGCTAAACAACTGGGCAGTACAGATGTTGGCCCCATGTTTTCTTTTTACGCTTCTCTATTTACATCCGATTTCAGCCGAGTGGCCTCGTACGGCATCAGGATATCCCAGTACGGCAGGTACAACAGTGAGCATAGCCATAATCAGAAATGGGAAGCTGTATACCGGCCACGTTGGCGACTCTGCTATTATCTTGTTGAAGCGATCATGTGAGTCACACTCGTGTTTTTGTAGAATTCCGATTGTAAAGTGTCTTGCTGCTCTTGCTTCGTGGGCTCAGACACCGAGGTTCCAGTGATTTCCTAGTAATCTCTCATTGCTTCTTACGCGGCGGTGTTTCTGTGCGAATTGACCGAGTCTCCGATATCTGTAAACAAATTTATAATGTTGAACACTACATTTAGCGTCAGCTATGTTTGCTGAAGACATTAATGAATGGAATCATTCCTTCAAGTTAAGCATAGCTGATAGTCTACAAACTAAGAATCGCGAAAATGAAGTTCAAGTAATATCATAAAACCTATAATACTGGATAGTACTGCAAACAGCCCCTTTCCTGGATTTATTCCGTTCTCCTCTTCGATAATACTCATGTTTAATAAGCGGTTTGTTTTCCTGAAATGAATTTGTGATTGTTTCAGATCTCAAGGATAATTCAGAAGATCTTGTACCGCATAGGTTAACGATAGATCATAAGCCAGAGAGTGAAGATGAACAAGCCAGGATACGAATAGCAGGAGGATCGGTAATTTTTTTAGTGCTCATTTGATCCAACATATTCTCTAGTATCTCGTTTTTTTTTGCGTCGCTGCTTATTCAGCGGTGGGGTCTCACGTGGGAATGAGAAATTTTTCCGAAGATGACAGTTCTTCTTTTTTATGTCGTTTCTTCCTTCAAAATCTTTTTTTCCTTTTTTTTTTTGACGGATGAAGTCTTCTCTTGATTCTACTTTCTTTGTTGCAATTTACAACTGCTGGTTTTGGTGTTTCACTACAAATGTTTTCAATAATCATTCAAAAAAAGAACATACGCTGCTTGATTAATTATGTTGCTAATGTGTTTGTTGGAGCTTTGTTTACAATATTTTCTTCTGTAGAATGAGTCACTGCATTTAAGGTAGCTCTGAAGAGCGGTGTAGCACGTGTTGTATGGACCCGCCCTCTCAAACACCACACAGGGCCAGTTCGCCGAAGTACGCCAACCGAAAGCATTCCATTCTTGGCTGTGGCAAGGAGTTTAGGTAATGATATCACTGTTTATTCATAGATGTACAGCGTCACTTTATTATGGTCACATGCGACGGTGCACTTCATGTTTAGGCGATGTTTGGTCGTACTGTGAGGATACCAAGGAATTCATCGTGTCCCCGGAACCAGATCTAGCTGTCAGAGAAATAACGGGTAAGTTAATGGTAATTTGGTAGCGCCTGATGACCATTATTCGCTATTCTACTTACCTCGTAAATATTTAATGTATTGGATAGGTCAAATTAGGCATTGTCCGAGGAAAGCACGCTTAGATGCTTATTTTGGTTAGGTAGCTGCATACTAAACGTTGCCAGCTCGTGATTATCAGTCGAAAAAAGATCTGTGCCTTACCATGACCAACGCTTTTGGGTGCTGCCTAGTATTGTGAAAAGTTGACTCTGATGCAACTTCACTCCCATAACTTCTTAGCGGCGGAACTCCGAAATACAAATCCCTACCACCCCCTATCACATTCCTTACTCCCCATCCTTTCACCTTTGACAGCCAATTGCCAAAATTTTGACCCTGACTGCTATTTATAGAATGGCGGAAGAACAGGATGTAGCAAAAAAAAGTGTATCCGTTGTAATCGCCTTTTTGCATGTATAAAAGTTTGTATGTTTCGAATAGAAATCGCGCAGGATGAACGGATTTGGACCAGTTTCCGTAGCTAAATCGTACAGAAGCAGGCAGAAATTATAAGCTTTTCTTAAACTTGAAATTATCTTTTGATCTATCGATCTTATTGTTCTTTCGCGACATTTGCCCGTGATCGATGAGAACATGTCTGCTAGAGTTCATCAGCACGCTGAACGCGAAAATGACAGCGTTTTGCACTCAAGTATTCTCGTGGTCACCACGATCCAAACGTCTGCAACCGCCACGCAGCCACCACGCAACCCAGTCGCAAGGCTCCCGCGTGACGTCCTCGTCGCACTTCGCCAGCCATTTCGCCACGCAGCAGCCTTACGAGTGGGTTGCGTGGCGGCTGCGTGGCGGTTGCAGACGTTTGGATTGTGGTCACCACGAGAACACCTTTTTATTGACATCGATTTTGTTGTACTCCCGCGAATTTCATGCGGGGCGGATGAAGGCGTGAGTTCTTCAACACACTAATCACGAATTTGACAGCGACATTGCTCGAAAATATCTATGTATTTTTTTTCTGACTGTAAAGGGATGAGTAGAAACGCGTTCAGAGGGGTTCCCCGAACATGCTGAACACAAATATGATAAGCAAAATTGCATTGGAAATTCTGCTTATTTTTTCGCTGATGGGTCACTCAAGAAGGGTCCACTTAGATTCGTTAACATTCTGATCAAAATGATGCGCAATTTAACACATTTGCGACAATGTGCTCAACCGGTTGAGCACACATGGTGCGACGCGTGGGACCGCGTGCTCAACCGGGTGAGCACGCTCTTTTCACGGTTATATCTTTGTGAAGCAATCTTAATGAGCAAACCCCTATATAGTGGTATACTAACAAATGTTCAAGCAATCTATACATGCGATGGGCAGAGCAGACATCCTCTCGTACTTCTTTAATGCGTAGTTGAAATTGACAAGTAGAAGAACAATTTATATGAGGATTAACTTACTTACTTACTACCTCTTATGCAGGTGAACTTTTTGAATTAGCATCAAGGTCGTGATATTTTGCGTTTTGGTTTGCCTCAAATTCGCGCATCTTCGGAGTACTATGCAGCAGAGGAAAAATTCCTACCACGTGGGATCACGTGCTCAAGCGGTTGAGCACGGGTCCTACTTGTGCAAAAGCGCGTGTGTCCCACGTGACACACCATGCCAAAAGCGTAAGGTCGCGAATGTGTTAAGTAAACTCATCGCCTTTGTTTTTTGTTCTCATCACTGTTAAATAACTGGAAGAAAAACACCCTAGCGAAACCGTATGCCCCGCTAGTACAGCTACAAAAGTGTTCTGAAGAAAAGATGTATCATAATTCGCTCACTAAGTCCCACTGATGTGTCTTTCGGTAAATGTGTCGTTGTAGGTGATGACGTATGCCTTGTCCTCGCGTCCGATGGCCTGACAAATGTCCTCGGTCCAATTCAGGTATTATTTGAATACACTAATACGTTTGATGTCCCCAGCTTTCATCTATGCACCTACACATGTCCCCAGCTTTCATCTATGCACCTACACATTTCTGCTACCTCCTCTTGTGACCGTTTGTTTCTGTCAAAAACCTCGAAGAAGATTGAGTGGTTATAGGTTGCAGCAGTCATAGATGAGGAAGAGTGCGTCTCTCAGATAGGAGTGGATCGATGTGAAGATCTCGTTGTATGTTTTAGAAGTTCCTTTCTGTTATGTGTTTCAAAGTAACATTTCCATCGCTCTTACAGTATCGTGACAAGCACACTAACTTGGCTAGAGTTCTCGTGGCGAATGCTATACGAAACTGGAGACATTTGAGGGCTGATAACGTTACTGCGATAACTGTATGTTCCTTTGCTCAGTATTTTTACCTGTTTACTCGTCAGTGATCACTTGTTTTTTATTGTGATGACAATTTTTTCCTGATTTTGTCAGGTGATTCTCGTCTGATTATCAGGTGACAAATTAACTGAGTCAGGAAAGAAAGGAGTGGTTACCGCTCTTCTTTCATCTTGTTCACAAACCTTGATAACTCACATTTCATTTGTCATTTTCCTTCAGGTCATGTTTGATTCACCGTATGCCGACCTACCTGTGGATCATGCATGTGTTGAGGAATTCATTGGGAACCACCAATCCATTGACAAAGTATTCATAGACGATCCTGAGTGCATGGTCAGAATTTCACCGTCCTCGACACTGAAACTATACACTTACCGCACGCCAATTGTTTACAAAGGAGCGAGAGATCCGCACTTTTCAGGTGATTGCTCAAGTTTTCTCAAATCTGCCTTCTACCAAGATGAACATCATGTTTTAGTTGTTGACTACACGGGACCCGGATTTATGACACATACGGAGGAGCGTCTGCTAGAGGAGCGATACCGCAAGTCGTACCATGAGGACTCTAACGGAGTAGCCGAAGACGATCTTGAGGTTGCTTCTATGGCAGCCATGAGTTCAGAAATGGATGCCAGCGTTGTGTGCACCGACATCTCAGAAGCCACTTCTGTCACAGCCAAATCCAATGTAGTCATAACTTCTAGTGTTTATGCATTTTCTTCGAAAGGAATTTCATTATTTTGCTTTTTAAGGGATGTGATGGTCAAGCCAAGGCGACCAGATCGGCTACACCCATTTTGATTGAGAGCCATGCGGAAACGGTAGTTATTAGCACTGAGGTATGACTAAGCATAAGATTTTGGCCGTTAATCAATTGTGATGCCTTGTGTTTCAAGGTGAAGGCGACTCCCAGTGCCTGCCACAATGACGAGGATGGTACAGATGAGGAAGAAGAGGTGCAGCCAGCTCCTGTGTCGCAAGGATCGAATAAGGTTATTTGTTTTTAGCATTGAACTTTTCGTAATCATTCTAATATCTTGGCGTCCCTCGTATTCGATCTGTCTAATTCAATCGCTTTTGTTGGTGTGTTCAATCATATGCAAAAATTTTTAGCGTTCTTCGAAGTCACCGTCATACAATGGAGGAAGTCCTGCTGTACCAGAAAAGCGTATCACTAGATCAGCTTCCAGAGCACCGGAGGTACTGCGGATCTTAGGTTAACCCTAGCAAGGCAATATGCTACTGGTTTAGAACTGCGCAACGCCATCTCGCACAGTCGGTGTGGAAGTTCGACGCGCTACTGGAACAGTCACGAGAAGAGGACCTTGTCGATCAGCATGCGTCAATGTGGAGGATAAGGTATGCAGCAGAAAGCTTTCATTGGTTTCTAGAGGTGGTATTCATCACTTGGTTTACCCGTGGTAATCGCGATTATCCCTAAACTTTACCCTTATTTGGAATTCATTAACACATTCGCGACAATGTGCTCAACCGGTTGAGCACGCATGGTGCGACGCGTGGGACCGCGTGCTCAACCGGGTGAGCACGCCCTTTTCACAGTTATATCTTTTGTGAAGCGATCTTGATGAGCAAACTCCTATACAGTCTTATACTAACAAATGTTCAAGCAATCTATACACGCGATGGGCAGAGCAGACATCTTCTCGTACTTCTTTAATGCGTGGTTGAAAGTCACAAGTAAAAGAACAATTTATATGAAGACCAACTTACTCACTTACTCCCTCTTATGCAGGTGTACTTCTCGAATTAGCTTCGAGCTCGTGCATATTTGCTTTTTGGGTTGTCTCAAATTCGCGCATTTTCGAAGTACTATACAGCAGAGGAAAAATTCCTACCGCGTGGGACCAGGTGCTCAAGCGGTTGAGCACGGGTCCTACTTGTGCAAAAGCGCGTGTGTCCCACGTGAGACACCATGCCAAAAGCGTAAGGTCGCGAATGTGTTAAAAGGTTTACCACCTAGCAATTCTGTTAAGAACAAGGTAATATATACCTATCTATCACATTTACCCTCAACTTTACCAATGGGTCTCAAACTTCAAGTAAATGTTTATTTACACTCTCACTGATGAATGTCACCATAGTATATGTTGACTGCCTGTTTCAGTGTCCTTTATTGACATTTTATGCCACGTTTACCTCACTATCCATGCCGAATCATGCAAATCTACCTGTATGGGAGAGTGCTTTCAAAATCCGTTTGTTTTGAAGCACCCTAGATATTATGTATCGTTCTCATTTTGTGCCTCAAGTTGCATTCCCTGAAGGAAAACAGAACATGCAGTTGAAAGCCCCTACCGCATAATTTCATTCTTACCTGCCAGGTTGTATCCTGTCCAATCTGTGATTATCTAATTGCTTATTCGACCACAGCTGTTTCCTCATCCAGTCATTTGGTTTTATTTTGCAGGTCATCACGCCATCAGGTTCGGTCGACATTAAAATACACGTTGAAAGCTCATTGACGCCTACCTTCGGAATGATTACTAGGTGAGGTTTTGTTAACTCAGTTTGTTAGTATTGAGAACTTTTGTGGATCCATTTCAAGAATTTATTCTCTTCATAACCATTGCACTTATAGATCCCGTGATCGCAGTGCGACAACGTTGTTAGTGGATGTACGCTCTCCAACGCCGAGGAGTTCAGCAAAACGTAGCTCCATGGCGGTTCCACAAATTCGATCAGTTCTGAATGAGAGCGATTCGCCTTCGACAACTAGCCCTCTGACGGGCAGCCGGAAGAGGCCTCACCGCTTATTGTCTGTGGACTCGAGCGGAGTTACTCCTGTCGTTCATCGACTTAGTCTCGATACGCCTCGAAGAAATTCTACCGATCTCATTGATACTGGTTCTATTGGTGCTCCAGCTAAAGTGCGAAGCGCGCCGTCTACACCCTCGAAAGTGAGTTGTAGAATGATTTTCCAAAGGAATATTCACATGCTTGTTGTTCCTTTTTGTTATTAAATATGTGTTTCCAGGCAAGTGGAAGTGCATTTCGAATGGGGAGCAAATGGTCGTTGTCAAAGCTGGATAGAAAAACGTCCTTGAAAGAGGAAACGTCAACAAGTTTGGAATTGGGAGAGCCGCCTTCAAAAATGCGTCGAATATATGGGTTCATGCGTCGCCTTGTCGGCTTTGGGCTTGGAAATGGTCAATGATTTTTTGGGTGAGTAGTTACTAAAAGCTGAATATGGTGGTGAAAACTTTTTGGTGCTAGAGCAGTATTGTCCTACTTTCAATAACGGTATTCTTCCAATTTTGGGTACTGTTCAAACTCATGCGACCCCCATCCTCCTTCTCGGTCGGCAAAAATACCCTCCGTTTCCTGTATACACATTCCTACCTGCCATAGCGGCTACGATTCTGCATAGAAATCTCACTGCACGTTTTCACGACCGCCCCTCCACCTTCACCTCCCCCTCCGTTTCTCCGTGCTTTCTATCCTAGGTTCCTTTACCTAGCCGTCATGGTCCCCTGGGTTCACAGTTTGATTTATATTCGGCAATCTATCGTCACAAGCCTGATCATGCTTCCTTATTATCGTAAACTTGAGGTTGTCGATGTCATGAGAGTTGATGTGGAGCGCGTGACTGTCTCCTGAATTTCAAGTTGGAACGAAACTCTCTCTTTTGAATTACTTGCTTATCGGAATAGAATTTTCATAGGTAATTTGTTTTATTTTAGGCTATAAGGAATGTGGCATTGTTGCAGTTGTCCACCTTCGGCCATTACATAGGAGTGAATTACATCAGGATTAGGTAAGATTAATGATTATATCACCCTTTCACTTGATGCTTTGAGAGTGCGCCATGCAAGGTCTGGCTCAGATGTATATGCTCAGATCTCGTTTTCTTATAATTCTTCTGTCAACGGTTTCTTCTTTGCTTTCTTCCAAGATGAACTTGTTTGTTATCGTCTTTTGTAGAATCACTCCCTATGTTGAGAGTCTTTCTGGGATGTTTTTTTTTTGTTTCTGCGCTAATCTTAATAGAGATGGTGTTAATTAGTTATATTGTTTGTAAATTATTCTTTATGAGCTTTGCTAGGAGCAGATGTACATTTTGCAGTGTTCCACTATAAAGCAACCTTTCTATGCAGAGATTTTTCGTTAAACGTGTGTTTTCTCATTACATTCGCTCAGTTGTCGCTTTCTTTTTTTTTGTATTCTCTCTTTTGCTTGTTCTGAGGACCCTGTTCTCCAGTAGAACTGAATAGCAACAAGTCTTTTGAATTCAAAATTCATCATGACAGCCATTGTATTCGGTTGATTTGTTAGGAACCATGTTCCTTTATTTGAAATACTTGAGGTATTTATTAAAATGAATTGTTCACATTTTGTGTGATTTTGTGTATAGTGCGTGGTTCTGTTGCCCACGTTTGATACGTATTGCAAGTTCACTTTTTTTCGCACAGTTAGAGTATATAGTTTCTAAAAGTGTTCTTTTTCTCAGAAGGCAACTGCGTTCCTCGCTCACGCAAGGTGCGAAGGGAGTGGTATGGCTTCAAGTGTGAACTTGGAAGAGGAGTCCGGTGTCATCAAATCGGGTCCAGTCATAGCCGGATTCGCTCCCATCAAGACGAAGAAGAGCTACTATGCCGTCCTTTGTGAACGTGCGCTGGAACTACACGAAAGCGAAAAGTCGTATCGGAAGCATAAGTCTGCTCGGCACCTGATAGACCTGTCGATTGCCTTCAACGTTCACAACGAGCATTTCGATCCGAAGCTGAAACGATGTGTCTGCCTAATGGGTCCTGATGAAACTCTGTGCTTGAAAGTGGATGACGGCGGCAAAAGTGGAGACGATGGTCGTCAAAATGCGGAATGGTATAATGCAATTATGTCGGCTCTGATCCCGTCCAGAGCTCTTCGATTGGGAAGGCCCATACAACCACTGGAATTTTTCGAATGTGTCTGGGACGTCGATGTGGCCAGCATGCCGAAGCTGAAGAGGCCGCCTCGCACTGATGAATCGCTGCAGAACATCTGCGTCCGTCTTCCGGAAATCGCTGGTCCGAAGCGGCTGTGCTTCTACGCTCACACTATCATACTCTGCAAACGTCGCATAGAACCTGCTGTGAGCGGCTTGCCGTCCTCAGGAATTCCTCCCTTCCATGTGGACGACTTCATCGAGATTCCGCGCAAGTGTGTTGCTTTCTTTGGCTGTCAAGAGCGATTTTTCCTGATGAGGCTTGGAAGAGGTGCTCCGTCGGGAGCAAGCGAATTGTGGGCCCAATGCGATAGTGAAGAGGTGGCCCTAGATATCCACAATAAGCTGAACGCCATCATTGAGAGGGAGTCCGAGAAGGAAAGGAAGATGAACAATGGAGTAATAAAGCCTCCTGGACTTCTTTCCCTTCGCTCACATCAAGGACATCACCGCGAACGATGCCACACGCAACCACAGAGGACACGAACAACGTCATTCTTAAGCGGTCGTCTTCCCACCTCGACGTATACGACGAGCAGTCCTATCGGCAGCAAACCGTCTACGCCTTGCGCTCCAACCGGTCCAGCATTAGCGACTCGTGCATATAGTATTTCATACGGTTCGCAGACGCCGTTGAGGAATTTGCCCACTCCCGCCAACACTTTCATGAGTGTTTTCCCCACCCAGCCATCGCAGGAAGACTGTGGAGTTTATCAGGCTATGGTTGCTCCATCGAATACCACTGTGACCTCGACGGCCCCCGCCACTGATACTTCTTCCAATGCGAACATTGCCGGAAACACCACTTCTGTGATGACGAAGGAACAAACTTCATGTGCAACCCCGAGTTCTCAGCCATCTTCTGGAGCAAATGAGTCTGTAGCGGAAGATTTGATAGCCTCGCCAGTATCGACGGCGCGCAGTGAGCCACCAACTACTCTAGACGAAGGCTACACGCCAATGCATGCAGCGGAATGGACAGCTGCTGGAAGCAACAATCACCTCATCATGCCCAGCTACGATCGTTATAAACTGGAAGAAGTGCGGTCTTACGTATCGGATAGCAGCGACTACTGCAGTTCCACTGGTGTCGCCAATGGTTGCTCCGATCTTCAAAGTCCAGCGAATCCACCTCGTGCGTACTCATTTGCTGGACGTTGTAATCTTCGCTCTGCGGGAGGCAATACTGGCGTGGTGGAGAACAGTGATGCCCGTGCCGATAATGTCAGTGGAGGCCTCCTTCAACCTGTGGAAGATCCCCGGAAAAGAGCGTTCTCTCTTGGCAGCAAAACACTTTTCCAACGGCCGTTTCGCAAAATCTCGCAGCATGCCTCCAGACAGCAACGTGTGTCGCAAACTTCCGCATCCAGTGTGTCCCTGGCCTCATCGGAATTCTCATCATCCTTCGGACCATCTTCCAGTGCTAACCATCTTTCGGCCATGAACTGCTCTGAGAAGGATGACTATTCGCGAAATCGTTCTGGAAGTTTTGGCTCAGGTCGCAGCACGCCGCACAATCGCAAGTGTGGAGCCTCAGGAGGCCCTCGAGATGGAGCTGACCATTTCGTAGAGATGGATTTCGGAAATGGCATAAGACGTTCTGGAAGCGGCTCCGTTGTTAGCGTGGATAGCCCAAGCAACTGCATCAGGTCTCGCACGTCGTCGTTCGGATGCACCATTCGCAAAGACACCGAAGTATTCTCCTATCCCGCGGACATTGCTGATGCTGAGCTCACTCCCAGTCAGATCGTTCTCGAACAAGCTCGACAGAACAGTATTGATGAAACGTGCGACTACGTGATCCCCGTGGCCCCAGATCTAGAAGCTGTGAAGAGCGCACTAGCTGAAGCTGCCAGTGAACATCCCCACCTGCTCAGTTTTCCCACTCGAATTGACTCGAAGTCGATCGACATGCATAGTTCGCAACATTTCGAAACTATCGAAGAAAGCGCTTCATTGAAGTCTTCCCCATGCTCATCGAGAAGTTCCATAATTGTGGATGATGCGCCTGCCGACAAAGGAGATAGGAATAAGATGAACGATTATATCAGTTGTATTGGATACAAATCCGAAGTCGTTCCTGAAAATCTTGCTTCGACATCTCTTTGCCCTCGAATGGATCGGCCAGCGTCTAGCCCTCTTTCTAAGGAAGTCGTTCCTAAGGGCGCAACTCTGACTTCCCAGCAAAACGTTCCATCAACTCGCTCTAAGTCAGGCATTGTATTCTCCCACAATTTTGAGGCAGGAAAGCCTTTACTTGATTATGCATCAATTAAACCTGTTCGGGCTATGTCTTATTGAAAAAGCTGTGAAAATTTTGACATATGTGTACATTACATGGGTGTATTGGAATTGTTCATCCTTTGCACATTATTTTCTATTTATTCTTTTTTCGATCTAACGAGTGTTACATTATTAAGTGTTCCTCTTTTTCCACCTCCTGGAGATTTTGTGCTCTTCTTTTTCTTCGGAGATAGATCGGTGTGTTGTCACTGTACTTGTCGTCAATGTATTTAATTTTGTCATTCCTTTTCCTTCATTGAATGTGGTAGTTATAGTTCTTTCTAGTTTTCCTACAAAGTCCAGACACCAGTGAATCATTCGTTTTCTTTTTTTTTTTCATTTTCCTTACACTTGAATTTTGGTTATTTGCTACAGTATCGAAGTAAGAGCGTTTGTAATACATAGATTTATGTGGTAGAACTGATTGTGTATGTTGGTGAATACATTTGCACAAAGAAATATTCATTCTTGTCTCTTGTTCAGTTCGGTTTATGTACCTTTGATATCGTTTTCAAAGCACATTGTGGTTCAATGTATCTGTGCAGTTGGTGTGAAAATTGGTACTCCTAAGGAGGTTTCACTGCAGTAACATAAGAAAGATAGTAGAGTAACTTTCGATGAGCATGGAATGGGTAACTGAAATGATTTGGAGAAATAGTCGCAGAGTTTCACTTACGAGGATATATTGGATAGAGTGGCAATGTTTTTTTCTACCAGGTGGTTGCTGGGCACCTCACGATGTCTCAAGCGTCGAACGGGATTTCTGATGACTCTGATGCACATCATGAGGATCTCATGTTAGTTATTCGTACATGAATATACTTCCAAAGGAGAAATGTTTTGCTCAATCACTATAAAGTCGAAGAAATAAATCCGCCCGTTGGATTATGATTTATGATGAAGCGTACGAATTGGTTAGAGAGACGTGTTTGGTATAATTCTTGATTCTCACCTACTTCTTGGGAAATATAAGGCACAAATCCGCGTTAGTCCGAGATACATAGCTTAAAACAAAAAACGTGTACATATTGTCGTCAATGTGTTTGAAGTAAAGCAAGTTTTTGATGTGCAATATCGGGTATAGTCTGTACATTCCGAGGTGGCCGACAACCGCACCGCATGCCATGCGGCGTGGCCTGGCTGGGCGGCGTTCTAGCAGCTGATCAGCTGATCGTCAATCGTTGATGACGCGGCAACTGCATCGGATGAGTTTCGATTGTGCTTATCATGGTTGGGTGCTGGAATGCCGCCAGCAGGAGCCGTATACATATCTCTCCCCGGCCATCCCTGATCCTCGACTATCCCCGTCCGGGAAGTATCCCAGGCGGGGATGGTTGGGGAAAACTCGTATGCGCATCTTCAGGGATGCCTTCTTGAAGAAACTCGCCCACTAATTTGCGTTGGAGCGATGATTTTACGCATTCGACTAGTCTCATTTTATCCCCGTCCCCGGTGGAGATGCTCAGGGAGAGGTATGCATACGGCTCCAGGAGTCCACGCCGGTTAGCGTGCGGTGCGGTTGTCGGCCACCTCGGAATATACAGATCTTACCACCTCGGAATATACAGACCTTATATAGTCGTGGTCATCCTGATTCAGTTCTTGCTCTTTACTACTGAAACCACCTCGCAACCGCGAAGCAGCACTTCTGTTAAGCGGTTGTCCCACGCTGACTCGCTGGTTTCCTCACGTGCTGACTTGTTCTACCATGGCTTTAACGGATTAGGGTGGAGGAGGACGGATAAGACCTCTTAAAACATATATAAAACATAGACCTCTTAAAACATATATAAAACAAGTGATGCTCGTTAGAACATGTAAAAACTAAAAGATGACCACAAAAAAAAAAACGTGTTGCGACGGTGGTTCCGCACAGTTGCGAAGTGGTGCCAGCAAAGGAACCAGCACTGAACCAGAGTGACCACGAGTATATGCTTGGTAGTGATTGAGAACGATCGTGTCTCAGTTCACGATCCTTTACCAGTAAACGCTATCGGATAAATACACTTTAATGAAGGGAGTGCGAATGATTGACAGTTACTTTCACCAAGTATTATAGATTCTAAAGAACATCTCGGGAGGAAAGGGAAAGTTTCCGAGGGGACAATTGGGCACAAATAAAGATCGGCAAGCACATACCGTCTATCCGAAACGACGAGTCCGCCCAAGCGGTCGAGGATCCACGCTTGCCAGCAATCCACGTCATCATCTTTACTCTGCGTATCACGCTTCATCGTTATCTTTATGATATCGGCCAACGATCTGGCTGTGACGTGGACCGCTTGGGCGGACTCGTCGTTTCGGATACACTGTATCTAATGAGCACAAGCATAAATATTGCTGTGTAGTGACGCGCTTACGTCATTCAGAGCAGGACTAAGAGAAGTTGGTGCTGAAATAGTTGTTTCAGGACCAAGAGTAAAAAGTTGTGCACTTGGGACGCCTGTATAAACAAAAATTGCNCTAATGAGCACAAGCATAAATATTGCTGTGTAGTGACGCGCTTACGTCATTCAGAGCAGGACTAAGAGAAGTTGGTGCTGAAATAGTTGTTTCAGGACCAAGAGTAAAAAGTTGTGCACTTGGGACGCCTGTATAAACAAAAATTGCGTTCATCGTTAGAGCTGCGATATTCTAATGAAATAGAGTGGTTGCACGCGATGGTCCCACTTCTACACCCCTAGGACCGTATCCTATGGCACTTTCTGGAAACCTCAATACGCATTTCGCTCGTGCTACGGCAAGGTTCCCGGCGAAGTAGCATCCACAAACGTTTTTGACGGTCTGCACTTGTTCCCAGTAGTTGCTGATCGCCCTCATTTTGCCTTGTCGTAATGGACAGGAGCCTACAGGTGGCGCTATATGTACTCTACGTGGAGTATAGCACCCAGCGTAGCCGGCGACTGTAGCAACGCTGTGTCTGGGGCGCATATGTTCATAAATTGCCCTACAAGCTACTACGGGTGTTACGGCTGCCACAAAATTGCTCTGAGAAGGGGAAATCAGAGGGGGCCAACGTTCGCGTTAGTGCGTCTCAACGTGGGTAAACGAGTGATTCAGCGCTACTCCCTGTGCAAGTATGCAATAATAGTTGGTCGAGCATCTTCATGGGTGGCGCTTTGTAGGTTCGCTACCCCTTGACCGTTTCCTCTCTAGGGCTGTAAATTTATGCTCAAGCTTTATATTCGGTTAATACATTTGTTTGCACCTACAACTTGCAAGAATTTTCGGATTTCAAAATTTGAACATTTTCATTACGAGTTAGGAAATTCTCTGTTTGCAGTCACAAACGTGTTGCAGGTTGCGATTAGTTTGTCTGTTTTGGTCGTGCTTCAGATGTGAGCTAATCCCTTAACAAATGTTTCTGAGAAATCAAGAGCATTTATATCTGGGCTACGATTCAAGAACGCTTATCCAAGCGAAACCCGGCTAGCAAACCAACATTTGCGTCCTGCATACTCTAACATTACGTTGTCGTTTGGATAACCGATCTCATTAACCATACTTTGTTCGCATGGTTAACGTTACATGAATCCTAGCCCTAGAACACGTGACACACTGCTCTTCAACGTTTTTTTTTTGTAGGCCAGCACCCTTCGGGTCCAGCAAGGTTACCACATGCGGTTGTGTAACCCGCTTCGAGACAGCAGATTTTCGTTACACATGGGTGATTGAGGATTTTAGTGCCTTGATGGAGTTGCATGCCGTCGGGGAATGCATCACCAGCCAGTACGTTTTCTTTAAAATCAGTTCTTTCTGTTCTCGTTTATTGTGGACAATTAACGATAATTTTCAGGCCTTTTGGTGGTAGTGACCATGAATTCGTGTTGAAATTGTTCCCAGCTGGAAAAGATGACGACTGTGGTGGATACATTTCCCTTTATCTCCAAATTATGAGTATGTTTCCGGTTTCTTGACATTTATGTTACGGAACAGTAGAGTGAGCGTCGACGGCGGTGACCCATTCAGGCCCTGACAATCACGTCGCGCAACCGCGCCGCGCGCGCCGGAATCGATGTCGTTTGCTGCCATTTTGCTAGTTCTCGTTAATAAACATGAAAAAAAAGTGAAAAGATCACCAAATTGAGAAGGAAAACTCCTAGAAATAGCACTCCGACGGCTGACGACAACGATTCCGGTGTGTGCGGCGCGATTGCGCGGCGTCCTTGTCCGTGGGAGGGTCACCGCCATCGGCGCGCACTGTACATAAGTGGCTATTTTTTGAGATTCGGAGTAGAAAATTCAGTTCTCCATCCTCTTCACTCTTCGAATTTGTCTCTTTAAGAGTGCCCAAATCAAAAGGTGCAGTTGCGAATCCGATTCAGTGTCGACACCCCAGAGGGCACGAGAGAATGCTCTCTGAACAAAAGTGTTCTCTCTATAAATCGCGGAGGTATAATAACTGCTAGCAAATTCTTTCACTCTGATATTGTAAAGGTGAGGCTTATTTCTTCATGAACATGTGTTGTTATGTTATTACAAGTTAGCAGTTTAGAATCGTTTCCTAAGGCGAGGTGCTAGAGAGGCGTTGAATGTAAATGCCGACATAACTGTCTTCTTGGAGTCGAAAACTACTGTGGTGATTATTGATTCTCATTGTTGAATTGTGCTGTTGAATTAGTTTACTGGAAGGTCTGGGTGATCATTTAATTTTAGGCTCAGGACATCAGTAACAAAGATTGGGAAGATGAGGAGATGTTGTTATCGAGCTCGTACGATCTCCCCGTAGAGGGTGCTGCTACTTCTCAGAACTCCGGTATGCATTTTAAGGCTCTTCACAGTTTTGTCGCGTTACAGTAAGGTATGAAATAAAGGATAATTTCCCATAAGTATAATATTATTAGCTTTTTTTCTATTTCACATCAATTCACCGTTTGATTTAGTTGTCCAGCGATTTTTTTAAAGGTTTCAGTTCCTCACTGCACTAAGATTTCAAAAATTAGGAGATTACAATGCGTAAAACCATTCAGGACTCAAATATTTTTTTATATGTAGCACCTTGAGCGTGTAATCGTATTTTTCATTTGATTTATCACCACAGTCAAAGTTAACGATGAAATTCTATTAAAATTTCAAGCTTATAAGTATACTCGCTGTCGTCCTGATTCAGTGCTTGTTCCTTTGCTGGCACCTCCTCACAGCCGCTCAGCACCACCGCAGCAACACGGTTCCGTTGCGGTATCGGCTTTGACATGTTAGGCCTTGACATGTTATGACGCGCATCACGTGTATTTTAGTTTGTTTTAACCTTCATTTTCCGTGCAAACTTGTTGAAACTATTGTAGAACGTGTTAGGACGTGTGAAAGTCAGAGGGGCAGCGCACCAAGCGCGCTTTGCAAGAGTGCTGCCCTGCGGTCGCGAGGCGGCGTCGGCGAAGGAACTGGCACTGGATCGGGACGACCGGGACTATATATTTTTACATTTGCAGATGTGCTACCAGCGATGTTGGCAAGCGGACGTTTCGCCGATTTCGTTGTTGTCGTCGAAGGTCGCGAGTTCAATCTGCACCGATGCGTGTTGGCTGCTACCTCACAGTACTTCAGCGCTATGCTCAAAACACAAACCCTGGAAGCCACTGTGGGAAGAGTAAGTAGTTCTAACAGTGTGTTCTATGAAAGTAGTAAAATTAAGGGTTTCTTACAGGTTGAGTTGAAAGACATTTCTGCGGATGTGTTCGAGATTATTGTCCGTTATACCTACGATGTAAAGGGACCACAAAGTGATGAAATCACAATGGATCTGATCAAAGCAGTCGATATGTGCGTTTTTACTTTTTAGCTTTTTTTTTGTCCGAACTAGGATTCGTAGAAAGTGCATTTCTTTGTTGGCTAAGCTTTGTAATCTATTGTATAGCAGAAGTTAATCTGTAGGTTCTAACTTCAGTGAAATTCAGTCAGTATCTATGTTTACACTCATTAAGGTTTCAATTTCTCCATTCTCTCACGTTTCATTCATTGTTGCAATTCTTATGCCTAGGCTTATGATGGATGGGCTGAAAGCGCATTGCTGTAACGTGCTGATGCGTGGTCTGACTGTCGCAAACTTTGCACTGCGCCTACAGATCTCGGACTTTCTTGACGTATGATCTTAATTAGCTGCTATTTCGAGAAATCTGTCACATTTGATGAAGGTAAATTTGAAAATTTCAGGACGATCGACTCTTCAGGCGCCTCGTCGCGTTCCTTGCAACTAACCGCAAGGATATTTTTGCGCATCCGGTTGGTAACTCTTCTTTAATTCCATAAAGCGAGTACTTTAATGATTGCTTTGAACATGAGTTTTTTTCTGTAAAGGAATGATTTTTAGCTGATTTGAGACCGTATTGTGAATTTATGTTATTCTTTTTTACGTTTTCTTTGCACTAGATTATTTGTTATGCCATCTTTTCTTTTTCCATTCCCATTTTTAGAATTGATATCGATGTTACATAACTGTTAGATCAGAACAGAAAGAGTACGTTTCTTCGGCAATACCCTACAGAATTTAACGCGAAGGACCGCTCCGAAGTAAAAAAAAATCTATTCTCTATGATCATTTCTAAACAATGAGAGTTGAGTATTTGTCAATGTGGCGGCCTTTTTCTTCGATTTCTTCGACTACCCGCAATATCCCGAGTTCTTTTTTTTATATTTTTCCATGATATCTTAACTTGTAAAACAGACTGTACCTACTATAGTAAACCACTATGATGATTCGTGTCGTCAATATCAGAAATCATTCACTCCTCTTAAGGATTGGATTGAACTGAAGAATGTTCACCCCAAGTTGACTACCCGTGTACTGGAGACTGCATGGACTTACGCGGAGACCTTTCTCCCGCTCATGAGACCCCAGAAGAGGAGACGTTTTGGTCATTGATTTTTGCTTTACTAATGACACTACGGTTCATGTAGAAGATTGAGTGATCATGTACGGTTAAGAATACAAATATGTACGTCTACGGTTATTTGAGATGAAATTCTTCCAAAGATGTTGAGCTTGTGTTGTTTTGTTTTTCAAGCAGTGTGTAGTCTTTGAGCTTGATTATTAGGCGGTAATGAGTCACGCTAGCGATTTGTCTTTCCTTTGAAACATTGATTTCTTGCTGCTGATTGTGCTGTAAATGTGATCTTGCATGTAAATTTCTCCTTGCCGGTAAGATCTTTCGATCAGGTTGTTTTCCTAAGTCGTTTTTACCGATGTTCAGTGTTCATAGAAAGCTGTGAATTTATTTGCATCTGTTGCATAGACAATAAATATTGTTGCTGCTTATCAATAGGTGATTCAAGGCATACCCACTGACATGATTTTGCTATGGAGAGTCATCTTCCCTTGGCTTACAGGCAGTGCTCAGAAAAAAAAAACGCAAGGGTGATGACCACGGTACTCGTCACAGCAAAGGAGAAAATGTCATCCAAGAACACAGTAGAAGCTTCTTTATTCAAATCGTAAATTGCGTTGGGACAAAGACTCGTGAATGGCGAAAATCGGATCGAGTGGATGCAGGGAAGCCTCGTATCACCCCGCTAATACGTCAGAGACTAGGTCTCTACCCAATGAGGTGCTTCTCGTGCTGCTTAGTACGGCTTCCGTTCCCTTTAGACAAATTGGTCTTTTCGAGAAGCAGGGAAGTGAGTACCCGTGGACGACATGAATCATCGAGAACAATTATTCATTCAGACCCGCAATAATTCGTTACGCATTCAAATAATTCATTCGAATTGGATATAGGCGGGCCATGTTCAGTAGTGTTAGCCAAGTAAGAAAATCAAGAACAATCAGGAACACAAGGAGTCTCTGCTACTGACCTTCAATATAGCTCGAGAAAGTTGTGAGTCGATGGACTGACGGCGCACGGTGCAGACTGTAAAAAATTGCTGGATGATGAGCCTCAGGAGTGCGGCGGACCCAAACGAACGATGCAGTAAGAGCACGCTCCACATGAGAGTGTTGAGTATGTTGCGCCATTCTCCTCGGTAACTTCATCTGACAATTGGCGCAGGCTCTACCGTAGAAGCAAACATCAACAAATTTTCGCATGAAATCTCCGACGCTTTTGGCCAAAATCGTCGTAGCAGAATTTAACTCAGGAGTGGGGCGGACCATACAGAAATTTGTTTAAACGCATTATGTGCCTTACACCTTGAAGACTACTAAAGAAAAGAATTTCATCTCAAACCGTGCTAACAACTCTTATGACGAGTCAGCTTTTTTTAAGCTGGTAGGAAGAGATTTTTGTACGATTTCTTAGACATTGTAAAATACATCTAGAAACGGTCAATGGCTCAGACCATTGCAGCTGCGCATGCTCCTTTCCCTCATTCGAACACATTTCAATGGTGGAGCCAAGTTTACTCCCCTTCAGAATTCAAAAGTCATCTGCGCCTATTAAGAAGCAATGTTTACGAGTTGAAGGGTTTTTACAGTTTTGACGCTCCGCGCCACGTCGAAACTATAAAACTGTCTGCGGGCTGCGAAAATGAATGCAACATTCTTTGCCGCTGCGGCAAAGTAGCAAATTGGACGTTCACAGCGGTTGAGTTCTCGCGTCGCGCAGCGCCGCACCATGCTGAGAACCGTTTACGGTGCTAGTGTGATTAATTCAACGAAGAAGTTGCCTTTCCATAGAGTTCTTCATCAAACCAGCAGCACGGCAGCATCAGATCGCTGCCGCTTAGAGAACAGGATCGCCGCGGCACAGCAACTCCGAAAGAGATTCCGAAGGAGATGCAACTTCTCCACCGCGTGACCACTCCACTGATAAGAGCCGTGGGTGAGGCAAGGGATGCCACTAGCACGGCAGCTCCAGATCACGGCTACTTAGAGAACAGGATTGCCGCGGCACAGCAACTCCGAAAGAGATTCCGAAGGAGATGCAACTTCTCCACCGCGTGACCACTCCACTGATAAGAGCCGTGGGTGAGGCAAGGGATGCCACTAGCACGGCAGCTCCAGATCACGGCTACTTAGAGAACAGGATTGCCGCGGCACAGCAACTCCGAAAGAGATTCCGAGGGAGATGCAACTTCTCCACTGCGTGACCACTCCACTGATAAGAGCCGTGGGTGAGGCAAGGGATGCCACTAGCACGGCAGCTCCAGATCACGGC
>JARK01000068.1:0-29870 GCA_000688135.1 Ancylostoma ceylanicum
ACCATCCCGATTTACCAGCTCAACTGAGCCGCGTAATAATAAACTCCCGTTGTGCTTGCCCTTTATTTCAGACAAGATTAGCAACTCAATCAGGCAATGTCTTATTCGAGCCCAACTTAACGATGATGTTGTTCTGGTCAACATCCCTAACGAAAACATCAAACGTCAGTTGGTGCGAAACAGACTTTACGACAGAGCCTGTATTTCGGAAAACTGCGTTGTTTGTCCCTACGGCAAACTTGGGGATTGTGCAAAAACGGGAGTAATATACGAAATCGAATGCTTAGCTTGTCGTGCACAGTATATTGGAGAGACCGGTCGACCGCTTTCTGTGCGCATGAATGAACACATGGCTAGTAAGAAACGGGAAAGCCTGATAACACCCTTGGGGAAACATAGAAAGGAAGACCATGGTGGAACTGATTTTAATGTAAAATGTACAATCCTCGCTTATGAAGAACAAACATCTGCTAGGAAAACGCTTGAGGCTTTCTGGATCTGTAAAAGGAACCCCAGAATGAACAGCAGAAATGAGCACTTGGCGATCACTAGCGACCTCATGCCTTTTCTATCATTATGTGAGCTATAAGATTGTCAGGACTATTTATGCTCAGCAAGTGACACCAGCAGAGCCAGTAGTCCGCAGTTGCTCACATATAGCGGATCTGTTCACAGAACCTAAGCGGAACTCCATCTCCGCCAAATTCGTGGGAGCACGTGGTAAGTGTCGTTTTTGGCTGCGGATCTCACAGTGCTCTGACCAACACGAGTCGAACGCACTGGGAGAGGAGGCGTTTGATGGGCTAGACCGTAAATTAACAACACCTTGAACCGCTTTCAGGCCTCTGAAGAAGACGTGTTGTCGAAACGTCAGGCCAATAAACGTGCTCATATAACAACCTGAGAGGCACAGAAGTATAAATAAGTAATGCTACAACATGCCCAAGTTTTACAATGAGAGTACATGAAGTAGTAGTGATAAAATTGATCTGCATGCAGCCATTGACCTTGTACACCATTGGTCAACTCGTTGGAATCTACCTCTAGCACTAGAGAAAATTAGTGCTCTTGAGATTGGTAAACATAGTTTTGATGCTACTTACAACATTGACACTGTACAATTGAAAAATTTTCGTGAAATGAAAGATTTAGGTTTTTTGATAGATAATTGATTGACTTCTGAAAAGCATTATATTAGGTCGTCAAGTATGAAATGTCTGATTTTTTGAGAGGTTAGTTTGACAGCTGGTATCCTCGGGGTTTCTTTATGTCACTCTCATCTTTTTTCCCTTTACGAACGTACATTCTCCCTTTCTCAAAACCACCTATTTAATTTCTGACGAACTTTAAAATTTTTGTTTGAGAGGAACTTTTGTGAAACTACTCAAAGGCAAAAAATCGTATCGTTTCGGAATATGGGTTCCATCACGGAACCTGTAAAGTAAGGACAACTCGAAATACCCTAGAATTGTTTGGAAAGGGAGTGGCTAATAAATGAACGGGACATCGATGTTTTGAGAAATTTCTTCCTGGTGATATAAACCTGCAAAGTGAGCGTTGTGATGAACCTGGATTATGATGCGTTGGAAGCTGTGGCTTGAGCGGATAGGAGCCACAGTATGCCTGTATATGCAGCAAGGTTTGGCGTTCGTAACTCTATATTATTCAGGTGTTCACGGCAATAGGACAAGGTAAAGTGGCTCGATGAACGAATTTTTCACAGTTTGATCCCCAAAAATTGGTGCCATTTTTTGACTATTTTTTTGCAAAACTGCGCTGCGTAAACCAGGGGAGCAAGGAGGGGAATCCTACTGCCATTCGTTGCACTGGCCAAGCCTTGCTCTACTTGATCACAACTTCTCCCAAGTATTAGTCCACTTCTTGGTAGAGAAAATCTTCCACTTTCAACATCATGTTGGAAATGCCCTTCGCCACGTTATTGCCGCCTGCTTCCCTGNATTTTTCACAGTTTGATCCCCAAAAATTGGTGCCATTTTTTGACTATTTTTTTGCAAAACTGCGCTGCGTAAACCAGGGGAGCAAGGAGGGGAATCCTACTGCCATTCGTTGCACTGGCCAAGCCTTGCTCTACTTGATCACAACTTCTCCCAAGTATTAGTCCACTTCTTGGTAGAGAAAATCTTCCACTTTCAACATCATGTTGGAAATGCCCTTCGCCACGTTATTGCCGCCTGCTTCCCTGGCTTCCAAGCCGTTAGCGCAACCATGCTACCGGTATGGTGGCACGGCTGTGCCGGTAGCATAGGGGCATATCTGGATTGCCCGCACCCAATCTTGTTGGAGAAACATTACCCGAAACTGTCTCATTCAAAATCAGACATTTCATACTTGACGACCTAATAGAAACATTGTTGCTAAAGCGATGCACAGAACTTATAACCTCTTCAAGGCCACGAAAACAAAGGACCCACTTATTCTGATTCAGGCATACAAGACATATGTCCGCCCAGTTGTGGAATGCGGTACAACGGTGTTTTCTCCTCCTAGACAGAAAGATATAAATCTTCTTGAAAGTGTCCAGAATAACTTCACGCGTAAACTCAACTCGCAATGCGCTGTGGCAACCTAATGTACTCTCAAATTTCGAATGCCAGTGATAGGCGCAAAGAGTATAGGCTCTAAAGTTTACACAACAGAAGAAAGATTAATGACCTTGTGATGGAATTCAAAATCATGACAGGCAAATGTGGCATTGAGTCTGCTACTTTCTTTACTCTTGCACCATCAAGAACTAGAGGCGGGGGTATGAAAATAAGAGTCCCTGTTGCCAGAACACAGATCAGGTCTAAATTTTTCTCAATACGAGTCCTACCTTTGATCAGGGAAGGTAATACTGATGACTTTCCTCGTTTATCAGTAAATGTATTCAAGAAATTGGCAAGAAGGCTCGTGCTTTCAGAGATTTCCTAACATCTGGTGGCCCTGTCTTTAATAATTTATACTGATAATGTAGTTTAACTGTATTTATGCGGAAGTGCCGATTTCTGTTGCAAAGATTGCGGCAAACTTATTGTAATTACTGATTTTAAAAGTATTGTACCTACGTGAGCTTTGCTTCACGTCTTTGAATAAATAAATAAATAACGGCAATTGTCGCAGACATAGAGATCTAGTTCATGTGGACGATTTCGGGCCATTTCGAGAATGCGTCCACGATGACGAGGTAGTACTTTCCGTCAGTGGTCCAGCGAAGTCGGCATGTCCATGGTGATGTCGGTTTTGGCCACGAGTGAAGTTGGGCCTTGGCCCCAGGGTCCTTGGCGGCCATAGCGCATGTGGTGCAGTTCCTTACGAGGCTTTCAATGCCAGCATTTCAATGTCCGCATGCACCGCATGACGGCGAGTAGACGTAGCTTCGAGCTATCATTTTCATTCTTGTTAGTCCTGGATGAGCCTTGTGGAATGAGGAGAGCACATGGCGATGGAGTGAATTCGGGATCACAATGCGATTGGCTGTCAGTAGGCAGTCGTTGGTGGTTGCGTGTGTCTAAAGGTAGGATCCAACCTACCCAGTCACTACGGGTCTAGCAAGCACTAATCACTGGACGGCTCTGAGCACAGCAGTGTGAGCAGATGCTCAACGCCTCCGTGTAGACCTCAGAGATGCCGAGTTACTTCTTGCTTGGATCTGCTCCTCCTCCATCCATGGTCTGTGCTTGGTGGAATTGACGCATGTGACCATCATCATCCGTCATCGGTTGACTTTATCGCAACCGCTCCCCGCGAGTGGCATGCGCAGAATGACCCACGTGTACGTGAGCGCTGGCTATTTATACACTTCCGGAGCGAGGCGGAGCCTAACGTGCGCATGTAAGGTGCGCGTGGACCAATGTGGGCGGCCACCTGGCAAACGAAGGATGTAACCGGTAACTCAGACATTCACCGATTTGAAGCGGGAGTCAACTGCGCTCCAATCTCAAAAATGGGCAGTTTTCGAGTGCCTTTCTACTTCTTCTTAGGTTGTCATCCACTTGCTGTTGGGCTGCCATTAAATTGCTTTCTCGCTCACAATTTCCAATCGAATAGCAAGCAAATAGCTGTCATGGCAGCGCAACAGCAATTCAAACTCTTTTCAGAGCTACTATTTCCGACATTAGATAGGAGAATTTGCACTTCTATGACTTCAGCCGGCAGTACTCCAAATTTTTCAAAATCGAAAATTTGAGAATTTCAAATTAATAACAGTCGATGAAATCAGTCGGTAGAAAGTTGTTGAGGCGGGGTAGTTGAGCGAGGACTAGCTTACAGTCAGCTGTTCAAGGACGCCATTCATTAGATTTTGACCCAGGTCCGCTTGCTAATTGGTTGCCGAAGAGCAACTGAAGCCCTGGTGACGGCTCGTAGATTGGGACAATATTATAGGGAAACTTTTCCGACAATCTAATCTCTGGTGTTTGAGCGACCTAAAATTTGTTCAATCAGGCAGTAAATTGGAGAAAGTTGAACCGAATCCGTCTAGTCAAATCCCTGTAGTCGATCTTTGGAAGAGATCAAAATCCGGAGATCAGATCAAGATCGGATGCTCGAATGTCGGAATTTGAGAGAAGTTGGGGAGATGTGGGAAATTTGGACGCATAGTGGCTGCATTTTCAATTCCACATAACTCAGTTACTGCTGATACTTCAAAAAACTGGATGGTTAGAAACTCACATGAGACCAGAATTTAGAGACCTGCGAACTTTCGAAACAGGAATTCTGCTCATCCTTGTTAGAAATTCGCTTGAATTGTCTACAAGGTTTCCCCATTTGATAGTTCCTACAAAGTGGCTTAGAAGACATGTGAAACTATCACTCAAATTCATAACATTCTGCTCTGCTATATTTTGTTCACTTAATTAACTCATTACTTTTCAAATAGAACATTTCAGAAACCGATCAAGGCTTCGGATCTTCGGGAGAATCTAGAAATACTCCAGGCCAATGGCGGCAGGAGTCCTCGTACTTCTGAATTGATCCAAGACCAGTCTGACGTGATGACAGTGACCGCGCGTGAACCAGCAGTACATCCGGGACCACCTCAGAAAGAAATGAGCACTGGATCGAGAGGTAGTTTGGGTTCGAGAGACTCGTTTAGTGAAGTTGGCAAAAATGAAACGAATACTGAGAAGGATAAAAAATCTTCTGAGAAAGATGCCGCGGTTAATGAAGCCGTTGCTGAGAGACGGAAACGTACAAAAAAATCGACAAATGCCAGCAATACGAAGACGACGGAGAATGTTAAGAAGGAGGAAACCGTACCACTTATGTCACCTAAAAGGCCATCTAAAAGCTCAACGAATGAAGGCAACCTCCCATACAAGGGCCTAAAATCTCGGAAATCGAGTGGAAAAAAGATGTTCTCCATCTGGCCTTTCAAGAAAAGAAAACAGTGACTGTGTATTTCATTACTGTATGTGTTTAATATCCCGCACTTTTACACCAACTTGCTTAATAAATGAACGGTTTATTAAAGAAAGCCTCTTCAGTTTAGTCTCCATCCTGTCGAACATTTATCGCTGCTGATACACGTACGAGGGCGGTTTGAAAAGTTTCCGGAATGACAATGAAAACAAAACAAATCGGATGCAATTAATATCTCATTTCTTAATCCAACTCCTTTGAAGCTCAGCACACAGGGTTTGGTCTGTATACATTTCTCCATTCTTTGCCTAGAATGAATTTATTTGGAGTACCCATAATAACCGGATTGGACCATGATTAACTCAGCGCTTGATCAGAATCTCTTCTCAGACGAGGAGACCTTAGGCCGCTCTGGCAGGTCAAAGTACGAGGAAGCTAAGGCAGAAAACTCATCGGATGAGGTAAGTTTTAGGTTTTATTATCACAAGTTTTTTCCAAGTGGTAACCCGTGCAATCGCGGTCATGCTGACATGGAGTTATAACTCCTATTTCTTGGTCAAACTAGTGCGTACCGCTCGAGTTTTCACGTCCGGAGCTTCCATAGATATTGGCTAATCTTCAACTGTGATAGGTTCTCCATTCTTCCCTCGAAACTCGCAAAAACAGATGCTATCAAAATCCCACCTCAGTGGATGGTACGTTTTTCTTCAGAACCCATTCTTCGTGTCTAACCCACTGATTTTATTGTCTTTATTGTGACCAGCTTAAAGCGCGTAATCTAATCTTCAATATAGACCACAATTTTGGATTGAAATAAAACTCATCCCTTCAAAATAACTGGCTGACTTTCATGCTGCATTTAGTTTTGTCAGGTGTTGGGCAAGTGCGGCACAGTGTTTTGAAAATGATTTTTTTTCAAACTCACTTTGTCAGGTAAAATAGAAATTATTTATTCTTATGAGATGCCCTAAACTCCCTCATTCAGCATCTATTTGTATCCCATTTTTCAGAACCTTGTCAGCGATTTTATCTAGATTCTCTGAAATGGTTACCTTTTTTCAGCATTTCGCGCATTGTTTTTTTTTTGTTTGCTCGCGTTCTGCGACGGCTAGTTTTCAAAACTCAGATACTCCGTGTGGAAAATGAAGGTAATGACTCCTCAAAATTACCATGCAAGTACCATTTGGTCTACTTGCGGTTATCTCCTCCAACTGAAAAAAAAATGATGACCGCCCAAATTTCAAATCTGACTGCAACTGAGCGCAGCTGATGTTGCAGAAGTTAACCCACTTGTCAAAAGCAAAGTGTCGATCGTTTCGAATCGAGACTTATAGTCAGTTCGTGTGGAAACTGGCCAACACAATTGCATGAAAATTTTAAAAAAACAAGTGCTTGGTGGTCATTCTGGAAACTTTTCAATCCGACTCCGTAGTA
The DNA here is from genome assembly GCA_000688135.1 of Ancylostoma ceylanicum. NCBI lineage: Eukaryota > Metazoa > Nematoda > Chromadorea > Rhabditida > Ancylostomatidae > Ancylostoma > Ancylostoma ceylanicum. Next base: position 6,796 of record JARK01000068.1, read on the forward strand.
CTACCGGAAGAATGTAACGATATCGGCTATTGCGGCTGAGACGAGCAAGGCTACGACACAGTATTTTTTGCTACATGGTTGTAGCTGTAGTGACTTTCTGTAAAAGGTGGTCTATACTAAAGAGGTGTGCGTTAATTCCGCGTCAGACGCAAGCACCTATTTGGGGAGGATTTTCCATGAAGACCGGTTCACAGCCTGAATGAAAGTACTGCGCGGCCGCCATGAACGGTTGCAAGGCTGCAAACGCGTGCGTCTGACTTGCGACTGGCTTGCGTGTGAGCTGCGACTGGGATCCTCTTTCATCAGATGGATGCCCGCACGCCAAACGCATGCATCCAGTGTAAATTACAATCAACTGGAGAGTGTTGAGGTTCGGACAGAGCTGCTGTGTCGTGTGTTACCATTTCTTCCTTGGTTATGCATCACTCTGGATGATTTTCAAAAAAATATCGTATCATCGCCTCAACTCAGCACATAGAACTTTACCGGGATGTTCTTAGTATGGTACGTGTTTTCCGAACAACCTCACGATTCCCATTTCCCCGGAAATTTAGCCACTTTTCATAGGTAGTGAGCGTTAGCATGAACGCTTCCGAATCGCTTCAAACGCACTTTCCACCACAAATTTGTTATTACTTAGATGTGTGTTCTATGCAATGAAAAGGAGCTACTCTTGCTTCCTACTCTACAAGAGTGTTCTCAACTTTTCGTTCAAGAATATCCCACCAAAACTTCCCACATGATCTACACTACATGGAAGGGATCCGGCTTGGAAAAAGCGCTTCTTCGGGTTCAAAAAAGACACATATGATACTGAGGACAGCAACCATTCTTGCCCATCAAGTGACCTTTGTTAAAGTTAACGAGTTGCCTAACAGGAGTCAGATAACATTCAACACCATCTTACACTTCAGATTTCCGAAATGGATCGGCGAATCGAACCCACCCTTATAGAGCCATTCTACCAAATGGTGGCATAAAGCCCTAATTTGCCCAAGCCGACCTTCAAAAGCTCATCTGACAAGGGAAGGATACTTAGTCAGTATCGCCTTTCGTAGCGCGGTGTATATTACCTTACGCAGCTTGCGACAGTGATTCAAAATCTGTTTTCATCTGCTCCTAAATTTCTCTCTGCGAGGAGTTACGTTCGTTTTTGCATGTAAGGAACGCTCACGTAAGGCGCACAAGGTCGATCTGTCAGTTGAGCCGTGGCGGAATGGTAAGTTTCTCGGTCCTCAGCATTGCGAGTTCAACTCCTGTCATAGTTTGCTGTTTTGCGTTTTCCTCCCACCTACTGTTTTCCTCTGAATATTCATTCTATGCAGTTTTATGAGGCTTTCCACATACATATAAATGGATCTTCTGCAAGTTTGGAACAATTTGGAACGATTTTCACCACACCGGTTTTGGAAACAGTGTCTGCTGATTTTATCAAGTGTCCGAAGCTTCGAATTTTCTTCTTCTTCTCTTCTTCTTAAACTTCGAAAATTTATGCGCAATTCATGTGCTTATGTAGTGTAGCGTTGAATCCTTCCAAATGTCCCCAAACTTCCAAAAAATCAGTCGTTATGTTCGCAAATTCCTATCAAATTACAAACATACACAACATAACGCATAAAATATTGAAGTTTACTCTTTATACAATTGATCAAATCAGCAGCGTCACTGTTTCCAGAATCGGTGTAGTGAGAATCTTTCCAAATGGTTCTGAGCTTGCAAAAGATCAATTTGTAGGTGGAAAGCCTTATAAAACTGCATAGAATTGTTTTTCAGACGAAAACAGTAGGTGGAGGGAAAATGCAAAACATCAGGCTGTGACAGGAATCGAACTCGCGATACTGATCCTGAGGACCGAGAAACATACCATTCCGCCACTACTCAACTGAACTATCGACCTTGTGCGCCCTACATGAGCGTTCCTTACATGCAAAAATGGACATAACTCCTCGCAGAGACAAATTTAGGAGCAGATGAAAACAGATTTGGAATCAGCGTCGCGAGCTGCGTAAGGCAATATGCATTTCACTACGAAAGGCGATACTGATCAAGTATCCTTTCCTTGTGAGATTGTTGTTTCTACCGGCCCTTCGAAGAGTCGAAGGCCTTTCAATCTCGATTGGATACGTGGACTGATAGCTATTTTTTTTCAACTTGACACTTCTCTTTTTTTTGAACTCAGAAAAGAAAGAAATCAATCACATTGAATAAATGTATTATAATGGAATGTAGAGAAAGGAAAACGCTTGCAGGTAATGCAGACCAATTTGTCAACGAACGGTAAAAATATGGAAAATTCGCCCCTGAAAAAATCTAAAAGAGATTTTGTTGTGTTTATAAGTAAGGTACAACGGGTTGTTGCTGCTCCAAATGTTGCAGTGAGCTTTTCCGGGTCTCGAGTGGTCATCATTATCAAAACCCATGCAATGTGCTGCGACCTCGTGGCTGACCTAGCGCCGACCACGGTGCTGTGAGGGAATGCAGGGGCAGTGTGAAGATGTTGCTTGAGGCGGTGTAGAGGGCAGCCAGCATGAAGAGGAAAGTTCTTAATAGCATAAGTTTTACCATATATTTCGCTCTGTGACTATTACACCTATTCTGCCACAGCTCGAGTGAAGACCGTAAGGTAATTTTCATCTCTCCTTCCCGTCCTAGATTCGTATTCAGATAAGTAAGCCACGACAATTCACTGCAACTGTTTACTCGCCGCCTTCAAACAACAATAACTGTTTTTTTTATTATCTGCACGATTATTTGCACATTTTTTCTGCTTCTTGATACTACTATGTTGCGAGAGATTTCGATGCTCTGTTAGATCAGCTTAGAACATTCTGAAGACTTTTTTGTTATTGCAACGACATCGCTGCTCCATTTCGATCTTCGTTTTGCTGGGGCAATCGCCCATTCGTGTAGCTTGTGGATCTAGTTTGTCTAACTGAGCGTCTCGTAGGTAGTAAGTAGAAAAAATACCTTTCGCCACGGAATCACGACGTGCTCGTAATGAATTATAAGAGTTCTTTCTGTTAGCATTGGAGATCTTCAGATCGAGAGCTTCAGTTTGTGACCTGGCTTTGATTCCCCCCCCCCCCCACTTTTTTTCTTTTTTACGACCTCCGGACTTATCATAGGAATAGAGTAACAACCCAGGTTTTAACTCACCAACATTATCTACTAGTATCGCCCTCCTTCATGGATGTTCAAAAGCTGTGCATTGTGAAAAATTCCAACGAAAATGTTCATTCTTTTGTTTATCAAGTTCATTTCCTTGATAACTATCAAAGCTTGAAGCGACCAACAAGAACAGATGAACGAGCTGGGCAAGGACAGTATGCGGCATCGGGACCAGGAAGACCAGGTCCTCCGGGTTGTCCAGGCTGTCCATCGCCTCCTGGATTTCCTGGAGATCCAGGCTGTCCGGCTGGACCGGGACCACCAGGTCCTCCTGGCTGACCAGCCTGTCCGGGACCTCCCGGGTTTCCAGGAGCTCCTTGTGGGCCGGCGGGTCCAGGTCCTCCGGGGGTTCCTTTTCCGGTTGTGCCGTCTTGACCTGGCTGTCCAGGCTGGCCATCGGTTCCAGGGTTTCCTGGCGCTCCAGCATCTCCAGGTGGTCCTTGAGGCCCAGGCTGTCCATCTTGTCCAGGTGATCCAGGCTGTCCGGGCTGTCCATCGGGTCCAGGGTTTCCAGGAGCTCCATCTTGACCGGGTGATCCTTGAGGTCCTCGTGGGCATTTAACGCACCCAGTGTCTCTGGGAGGGCAAGTAATAGGAGCAAACGTGGAAGTGCTGTCTTGCCCAGGCGGACCAGGTTGTCCAGGTGTACCTGCAATACCGAAGCGACCTCTAGCTTATCTCGCAAGTGCCACTCAGAAAAAAAAAAAAACAAACAAACCAGGTGGTCCTGCCTGTCCAGGTGGACCTGGAGGTCCCGGAGGGCAAACTGGCTTAGTGGGCTCGCACTGACAGAAGGCCGGGAGACCGTTGTTCTGTCGCTTCTGACGGAAGATGGAGTTGAAAGGATTCTCACGAGGCTTGGCGGGAGGAGTTACAGTGACTTGAAAGTCCATCATCTGAGTCCAGGCAGAGTCGGTCTCAACACGGAACACGGAGACACCATCGAGAACCTCATCATGGATCTCGTTGATGGTGTTGTACAGAGAGGGCACAACCACCAAACAGGCCACGATGGCTAGGGTGGAGCACGCAGATGCCACACCGACGATAAGCTTCTCCTCGAACATTTTGCTGACATGTCGTGGGAATCGCAGATTTTATAGCTACGAAAGATCGCGTCATCGCATAACATGGACTGCTTTTCCACTTAACCCTATGTTTCATGCGATGCCGCAAAACTGAAAAGATCATCGAATTCTTCTCCTCGCTCATTCCTTGTCAAGGTGTCCAGAGTTCATGAAAGACACATGTTCATCGCCATTTCTGGCGAATCAATGTTTCAGCATTTTTTTTTTTTTTGAAATGAGTTGTTGGTATGAATGACACAATAGCTTTTTCCTGTAGTGGTAGTCGGTTGTCTCAAATGTTCCACTCATATTTCAACTTGTAACTACTGTTTTTACAAACAAAGAGAAAGCATCCCGAAGAAATATGGCGTAAATAAATTTTTTGAAGAGAATTGACATGAACGAGAGGTTTTGCTGTTTCTATTGGAAAGGCTACATTCATAAGCCGGTACCTGTTTCGAATGAGAAATAACTCAATGTTTGTCTCAATGCTTGCGTTATGCTCTGATAATAGAAGAGATGTTTGCAAAACTTCATTCTTTACGCACCATGGCTTACATAAGCAAAGCCTTTCGAAATTAGCGAGGAATTGAATCCTTGCTTTGTCGACGTTTAGTGCTTGAAACGAGAAACGAACACAGCGGAACGAGGTGGGCAAGGGCAGTAAGCGGCATCTGTTCCGGGGAGGCCAGGTCCTCCGGGCTGTCCAGGCTGTCCATCGCTTCCTGGGTTTCCTGGGGCTCCAGGCTGACCGGCTGGACCGGGACCACCAGGTCCTCCTGGCTGACCGGCCTGTCCGGGACCTCCTGGGTTTCCAGGAGCTCCCTGAGGTCCAGCGGGTCCAGGTCCTCCGGGGGTTCCTTTGCCAGTAGTGCCGTCTTGACCTGGCTGTCCAGGCTGTCCATCGGCTCCTGGGTTTCCTGGTGCTCCAGCATCTCCGGGTGGTCCTTGAGGTCCGGGCTGTCCATCTTGTCCAGGTGATCCAGGCTGTCCGGGCTGTCCGTCGGGTCCAGGGTTTCCAGGGGCTCCATCTTGACCGGGTGGTCCTTGAGGTCCTTGTGGGCACTTGACGCAGCCGGTATCCAGACCAGGGCAGTTGATTGGAGCGTAGGTAGAGGTGTTATCCTCTCCAGGTGGACCAGGCTCTCCAGGTTGTCCTGCAAAATTCAGACATTCATCCATTCTGTTCGGGAAAATTGAATATTTGTGTTAAAAAAAGCCAACATACCAGGCTGTCCAGGCTCTCCTGGTGGTCCTGGAGGTCCTGGTGGGCAAGTGGGCTTGGTGGGCTCGCACTGGCAGAAGGCCGGGAGACCGTTGTTCTGCCTCTTCTGACGGAAGATGGAATTGAAGGGATTCTCACGAGGCTTGGCAGCTGGGGTGACTGAGACTTGGAAGTCCATCATCTGAGTCCAGGCAGAGTCGGTCTCAACGCGGAACACTGAGACGCCATCGAGAACCTCGTCGTGGATCTCGTTGATGGTGTTGTACAACGAGGGCACAACCACCAAGCAGGCCACGATGGCCAGGGTGGAGCAGGCCGAAGCCACACCGACGACGAGTTTCTCCTCGAACATTGTGTTGTGGCTCTCTTGCTGCACTGGCCTTTTATAACTACGCATTGGTACGCTACGCAGCGGTTACAGCATGGACTGAAATGCAACCGGTGAAGAGCTGTCACGAAACTGAAATGTGAGCCGATAAAGTATCGTAATTCCATTTCGGATCATAGTCTTTTAGTGAAATTTTTGTTGTTTTCTCGGCAATGGAATAATGAAGGATGGAAATTAATGAGTAGAAGAATGTGTGCGGTCCCGATACTTTCACTGAAATCTGCAAAAATCGCGCATTCTGTGAACTATACTTGCATAATTACACCTATAGCATCACATCCGATTTTGCAGAATCGCGGCAGGTTATGCAAGGTTGTATTGTACATGTTTGTATTGGTTTATCCATGACAACGCTACTTATCCAGCATATACACATTGATCCAGACGTCGTCAGAAATTTTCTTTCAGCATTAGCTAGCGCTCATAATCGGTTTTCATCAGTTCTCATTAAACACCTTGGTTGCAGTGGTCTCCATATCATATGAGTCATACCAGAACTCCTATAAAAGCGCAAGGCAACACCAAAACAACAGCGCAATGTTCGAGGAAAAACTCGTCGTCGGTGTGGCTTCGGCCTGCTCCACCCTGGCCATCGTGGCCTGCTTGGTGGTTGTGCCCTCGTTGTACAACACCATCAACGAGATCCACGACGAGGTTCTCGATGGCGTCTCAGTGTTCCGCGTTGAGACCGACTCTGCCTGGACTCAGATGATGGACTTCCAAGTCTCAGTCACCCCAGCTGCCAAGCCTCGTGAGAATCCCTTCAATTCCATCTTCCGTCAGAAGAGGCAGAACAACGGTCTCCCGGCCTTCTGCCAGTGCGAGCCCACCAAGCCCACTTGCCCACCAGGACCTCCAGGACCACCAGGAGAGCCTGGACAGCCTGGTACGTTACATTTTCTCACCCAAATTTTTTATTTTTCCAAATAGAACGAGTGAAATTTGAATTTTGCAGGACAACCTGGAGAGCCTGGTCCACCTGGAGAGGATAACACCTCTACCTACGCTCCAATCAACTGCCCTGGTCTGGATACCGGCTGCGTCAAGTGCCCACAAGGACCTCAAGGACCACCCGGTCAAGATGGAGCCCCTGGAAACCCTGGACCCGACGGACAGCCCGGACAGCCTGGATCACCTGGACAAGATGGACAGCCCGGACCTCAGGGACCACCCGGAGATGCTGGAGCACCAGGAAACCCAGGAGCCGATGGACAGCCTGGACAGCCAGGTCAAGACGGCACTACTGGCAAAGGAACCCCCGGAGGACCTGGACCCGCTGGACCTCAGGGAGCTCCTGGAAACCCAGGAGGTCCCGGACAGGCCGGTCAGCCAGGAGGACCTGGTGGTCCCGGTCCAGCCGGTCAGCCTGGAGCCCCAGGAAACCCAGGAAGCGATGGACAGCCTGGACAGCCCGGAGGACCTGGCCTTCCTGGAACAGATGCCGCTTACTGCCCTTGCCCACCTCGTTCCGCTGTGTTCGTTTCTCGTTTCAAGCAGTAAACGAAGCAGAGGACCATTTTCTTGGGAATAATGGTAGATTTCCTGGAAATAATTCATGCATAGAGAATAAATTGATTCTAGCAATTTTATTGTACAGGAAATTCATGAACATGCATCGAAATCAAACGGCTTATACATTCTATTTGCAACACACTAAGGTGATTCGCAGGGCAACTTTTTTCAGAGCACAGGTGACGGACTTCTGAAGACGTTTCAGTAGTAGAGTGCAAATGACACGAATATTTCTACGGTATTTTTGCTGGATTGGTGCTTAATCTTAATGTTTTTGACCGCACATTTTTTGCACAAGGAAATTGATACTTTGACCACGTTATTAATTCATAAATTTTCTTCGATACTGGCTTCACATAAAAGAGCGCGCAGCTAATCACACTCGTATTTTTCTACTTCTGTAATCTACTGCTCCAAGAAAGTGTTTGCGGAAAGCGGTTGTCGCACCTCCCCATTGCCGCCGTAAAATGATCCCGAAAGGCTGAATAAATTATGGAATTGGCCCCACAAACTCAACATTGGCTCTGCTATCATAACACCACCGGAACAGTTCAAGGGTTCGCCAATCTCCAACGCGAAAAGCCGACTAATTGTGTATTCAAGCTAGATGTAACTATGAATGTAAATCAGATGTCATAGGGCTGTGTACACTAGCGGCCAATAAGCTATATATGATCATCTGTCGTACTGGCAATTAAACTTTCGCTATAGTCCCGTATGGATTGCGCTATCCGAAGGAAATATGGACATGCATCAAAGCTCTTTCTGACGGCTTAATAAGTTTCCTGTGTTGGTTTAAGTAAAGTATGTGGTCGTTGCTCATGGAAATTGTATACATCTAGTGAATCAGATAAACTTGTAAGTGCTGCCGCTTTTCCGGCATCCGCCAACGTATCCAACCGGGAAAAGAAATCCGCCACTGTTTTCAAACCATCATAGTGTTGAGTCACATCTCTATCAAGAACACCGGTGAATGTGTTCCTCAAATTCTGACATGAAGGGTTTCCTTTCATCGATTACTGTTCACGGATTTACTTTACCCATCAATGCTTACAAGACAGTGTTTACAAGTAACTCTCGCATCGTCACATTGGGAATGCTAATCTTTAACCAGATAACCTTGATACGGCGCATTGCCTAACAGAACATAAACCGCGAGAAAAATCGAAATCGGCGCTAACCCGTTTGCCCGCACCACTTGGTCGACAAACTCTGCACATAACAGGCAGACGGCAGTTGATATGTTTAGAGCTGTATGAGAACTATATGACTTAGTTAATCAGTAATTTTGGAAAGGACATCCGAATATTCGGGAAATAGAAAAGCCTCAACAACTTCTTGTTTTCCTTAAGGGCAGTACATTGCCGCCTGCTTCTTCTCCAAAATTTCCATAAATTCACGAGAAAATAAAAGTGCGTGACAATCAAAAACTCCGTCGCTCGGGGCAAAGATTCATGTACCTAGTGATCTCCCTCCCTCTAAGAAATAACTGCTCGCAGAGGTCGTATCCACGAACATATAATTTGGAAATGCGAAACTGACGGATATGTAACCGCGTTGTGACGCCTTTTTCCATGCTGCAATACAAGAGCGATTTATCCAGTTTGGATACGTACCCGCGGACGAGTTTTCCGCTCCAACGGAAATATTGAAAATGTCCGCTGTTTTACAAAACCGCGCATAGCATCTATGATTCCCCTTCAGCGCAAATCGCATGTTACCGGCTGAATACATTTCGTGGCTGTGAAGCCATTGTTCAGTAGTAGAAGGAGCACTTCCTAGTGAAGAGCTCTTCATTTATCCCCATTTACTCCTATCATGCTGTAAGGAAAAATTTCGGTGGATAAATGTTCTTGAATTGGGTATCCACAGTCTCTTTTTCGACACATTTGACCCACATGTATATCCAGCGTTCCTGGATATGGCCCCACGTACAAGGTGCTGGTAGTTCTTGAATGGCGCAGGTGAGAATGTGACCTCATTCTGGTATCTCAACATAGAGAAGGGCAGTGACAGGCTCACTGCTGTTCGCATGGTTGAAAATTTAATTGGCGCACTCGGCCAACCGAGCCATCCATTTTTTTTGGGATCGTTGAATCGGTACCAGATGAGTGTGGGATGATGAAGCGCTGGCCTGGTACGTCGGATGCCCCTCCGTGAGTTACTGTATGGTGCATGTAGGCATTCAACACAGGTCCACTGCACGACCAGATGATGCACGTCCACTGGATTCTGATTCTCTTCATCACGTGACTTCTGCGAAATTTCCGACAAGGGGCTGGCGCTAATGTGTTGCTCTTTCTTCTCAGAACAACTGAATTTGTAGATAATTCAAAATCAAATATATGATTCCGGGTAGATTCAGTCGTAACTGCAGGCATTGTCGTCCAGCTGGCGGCTTCTATCCTTATGGTGGAAAATTTCACAACACTGAGCACTAGGCGTAACGTTATGGTGTTTTATTTCAACTTTTAAAAACTGATTCCAGTAAATAATGACTACAAGAAGATAAAGGTCGACGGGATTGCGATAATCTCCCAGTTAATTCTCTTCCGTTATTGGCGCAAAGTTGATCTCGCATGGTTCAATGGTGTGGCGACTAAAAATGTAGGTACATCGAGTTGTAGACACAAAAAACACTAAAGAAGTAATTCAAATATTCGACTGTTAATGAACCTCGGCATGTTTCGTTTATATTTCAGTTGTTGTCTGAGCTGTAACCATCAATTTTTGTTTTCCCAGTGTCTCAACTTATGCTGCTTTCGAGAGCGTGATTCAACTGCAAGGTATTCCGCTGGTACGGTAAATATTTCGCGCAAATTAGAGGTTTGGCAGTGGGGCAGACTGGCTGCTACCCTAGCGACAGCGTATGGCCAGAATTGAACTACCAACCTTAAAGAGTCGTCCGCTGCTCTACTGTCGTTACATCGACGATTGCTTTGTCATTTGTGCTACCCGAGCAGGAATAGGCAAGTGCTTTCATTTGATGAACGAACAGTCCGAACACATAAAACTCGCGATAGACAAACCAACTAACGGCTAGCTTCCCTTTTTGAACGTTCAGGTTAAAATAACTCAAAGTGTGTACTGGACGAGATGGTACCGCAAACAGCATGTCTTCAGGAGTAATCTACCTGATCTCTTGCATTGGCTGTGGTGCAGAATACAGCGGCGAGGCATCGCGACCATTGTGCGCACGCATTAGAGAGCATTTCGACGGCAAAGCAAGATCACGTCAATCTACCCCTCTTGGCAGCCACAGAACGCTACAACACGACGGAGAGAATTTCGAAGTTAGTGTTAAAATCCTGGCACAAGAACCAAAAACATCGGTTCGCTAAACGTTGGAGGCTTAGTGGATTCAAGCGGAAAATCCGAAAAAGAACCGGAGAGGAAAATGCCTCTCAATCACACGGGAGCTCGCCCCCTATCTTGGACTGCTCTTCTGATCCAAAAGAAGACGTCCAAGTCATTCGCTTGAGTGGACATTTAGCGGTCGTTCGCCATCACTGCTGTCACATAAAAGAGTGAGCATTAGTTTGTGAGTAACATCTATGACGAAAAATAGGCATAGAGTTTTGTTTGTGTGGTTCTGGAGGGATTTGATCGGATAGTTGGCTTGTCCAATAGCCCACTTCAGGCTATGAGGACGGCGATCTGCCGAAACGTCAGCCAACATGAATTTGTTACCAACCCTCGTGTACAACTCAAACAAAAACTGAAATATAAAAGAAAAAGCAGAGAAGTGTCGGAAACGCGCAGAATTACCGGTTATAATCTCTAGTTGGCTTCGTTCGCTCCTTAGATTTCTTGATGCTCGACATACCATTGAATAGGCCTAAGTATTACAGAATGTTAGCTTCCACCGCTTGAGTTCATCGGTTTTGTGTGTTTTCTTTAGAATATCCATGGAACGTAGCATTTACGGATGTGGCGATCAAAACATGGAGAGGCTTACCCATGAAACCAATTCTGCGGGACGGCAACGTGCGTGAGCTGAACTTCGTCTTACTCCCCACAAATGCAGCCTGTTCACTTTCGCAATCATTCTCTGAGACGACAAATTTTTTCCTGTAAAGGAGCATTTTTATTGTAAGATCAGCTACTAAAGATGAGCGTAAGAGAGTGTGTATACTAACGTTACGAGAAATTTTTTGACGACACTCCTGCATTCATTAGGAACCTCCCAGAATCTCATCTCAGTGTGTAAGTTCAACTTCCTCCCCTGCAACTAGGTTATTAGTGGATACAGTTTTTTCGATGAGAACTCATTGCGAACACTTTCTCTTGGAATTTAAAAACGAATAAGATTTTCATGAGTATTTCCAAGGAATGTTTATTGTTTGATTTCAATGCACCAAAGAGAACTGCAACTGGTGTTAGATTCTTATCGGAAAAGCTATCACAGCTAGACTAGCTATTCAACTCCGTTACATAGCATTCTTCCGTTTTTGATGAGCTGTCCGTAAACGATAGAACCAGATCCCCCTCCCACCTCATAGACTAATGACGCCTTGCGATGGCTGCTTATTGCGTTGTGCACATCTTTCTGGCAGATCAGTATTGTACTTCCTGCTATTCTCACCATCCTTCCTCCGATCATCCCCTCTAGTGCTCCTGCGAAGTGATCCATGTCCTCCATGTTCTCCACCGCCACAAACCAATCGATGTCGCACATTCTCTCCCTGATTTTCCAGCAACACACGGGGCTTCGCTTCAGCCGGTAGTTACATTCTGAAAAATACGAGTTGTAGTAAATGAAAATACAGAAATCTGGAATGAGTTTGATACATGTAGCTCATAACGGAAGTGCATGGTGCTAACCCCGGGGATCGGACGGAACTTTCGTCCTTGGATGCAGTACAATACCCTCGCTATCTTCGTAAGAAAAAACAATCCACGCGCGAAGTTGCGTTCTTTTCGTTTCATTCCTACAAATTTATGAAACTACAGTGCATCGAATATCCATTTAGATTCTCGGAATCGTAACTAGTCGATGAATCAACCTTTAAACATTCTAGCTTCAAATTTCGTACCGATCCGTGAAATTTAAGCACTGCTTATTCTAAAGACTTTTCTCGCGAATGGGACACGACGTCGCACGCGGCGAGCCACGCAATGCGCAACAAAATCGCAGCAAAGAGGGAACCTCTAGCATTTTGTGGTAGAACTGAAAACTTTGAGATTTTTCCAAATGGGACTGGAGTTCGATCTACTCCAGTTTGCTGTCGATATCATTTTCCAAAACATTAGCTTTGAACTAATTTATTGCAATGGAATTAAAAGAGCGCATTTTCACGCACAGTCTTTCCCACGCTGCCAAGCTGAGCGGTCGACCATCCTTACACCAACTTGAACAAGATGCTACCCGTGTGGAGAGAAGACTCCGCCGTCGGCTGGTGCGGGTCGTGCGCCCACATATTCGCTAGTTTGCCTTTATCTCCAAGCGCAAAAGAAGGAGGAAGCGTGCAACATGAAGCTGGAGATCGACGACTGGAGGTAAAATGCCTACTGTTAAATTCTACGCAAATGCAGATCGACTATAATCGTTCCGTTGCGATATATAGTCCATTCAATCGGTAGTCAGTGTTGGTAGAGGGATCATGGACAGAAATGCGGTCGTTCTTGATCAGTATCAGGCATGCTTCATTATACACAACCGCACTACTTGCCTTCATTTGGTGAACGCACCAACTTCCACTCCTTTCTGAATGCCCTACAAAGGTGTAATAAAGAATAAAGAATTTCACGCACCACGTGTTCTTTTCCAACGGAATTAGCAAAGGTATTGTATCTAAGATGATGTTGATGCATATATGTATACCACTTTTGGACAAGGGTCCTGACGCGCTCAAGAGAGTGCGTCAAAGTTCTCCTATTTTGCATTACCATAGGAGCCCATCTCGGATAGACATTCATGAGCTTCTTTCAAACGATCAAACTAACTGTTGGCACAGCCGTTAGATGTCCCATAGACTATCAAGTGTCTGGAGACGTTGGATGCAGCAGTTGGTGCAGTTACTTGGAGTGGCCTGGTTATATGTTCTTCAGTCGTAGCTGTGCAAGCACGGCAGCCAGATGGCCGAGTGGGTAACGCAGTTCGGATCCCGTGAGCGCAAGGGGTGCAAAAGGCTGTGCATCGCTGTTTCTCTGAAGAAATGTTTTCTTCTTCATGGTTCGATCCTGTGTTTCGTGCTAAAAAAGAAGCCATGCTAGAAAAACATGGTTTGCTTGATGTTCCGTGAATCGCAGCTTCTGTAGAACTCCCATGGCAGTGCTAGGGAAATCTCTGAAGCGTTCTCCTGTGCGCATTAAGACCATTCGCCACGAAAGATTCGGATGAATACGTTAACATCATCTTGGACAAAGCATCCGAAATTGTCTGTAATATATAAGACTATGAGACTATTTCCACTGCTGTGGTTCAGAACAGAAGTGAGGAATAATTGGTTTGTTTTTCTCCAGCACGTGGTCCATGTGAAAAAGTAAATACATCGCGCTTCACACACATAGCGCATAGCACGCTATATCCACCCGTCGACTTCTTACTGCTGAATAATTAAATTTTTCTGAGTAGAAATAATCAATAAAGAAAGTAGAAAAAAATGCATGTAGAGTGCATGCATGTAGGGAAAATGAAAGAAGGCAGTGTTCACCTTTATTTCGTGGACAATATATGAACATTATGCTCCGAAACTGTTCCGCCCTTAGTGTTGTCATGTACTTATAGCTTAAAATGGAAGCATTCTAGTTTTCTAACCATAATTCTCCACATTGTTTAAAACGCACGGTTTTTTCCACATTTTGCACAGAGTGCTTGTGGCTCTTGTCCTAGACAACCAATTCGTTAATTTATACGTTCTGCAGTTGCAAACCTAAAAGGTTCAGGGTAAGGGAAGTGATCGGATGTGCTCATTGAAACATATGGCAGAGGTTTGAATACAAACGGAATATTAGGTGTATATATGTATTGGGATAAGATTTATCATTCGCATAGGAATTTTCGGCTGATTCTCCCACTCCGCTTGCATCTTACCTTTCATATGGAGCGAAAAAATATAACTAGTAAGTTGCGCTGTGTCAGCGGTGAACGATGTAGTGGGGGATGAACTCTTCCAACAGAATTGCAGATATAGGGGTTCTCTCTGATCAATTTATAGCCCTGTATGAAAGATTTCGTTCTTAAGTTAGCAGCCGTTGAATGCTTTAAATTCAGGAGAGTATATCTTAGAAAAGAGAAAGATCTCCTATGCCCGAAACCATGTAAGACAGCATCGAAGAGAACAGACACTTTGTTGCGAAAAATAACCAAAACAACGAGAATGGGTTGGAACTTTTGTGGGCAGGCAGTATTACTTTGGCGATTACGAGCGCGATTCACACAGAGAAACATACCCATTGCGACTGTATGACTTACAGAGAATTCTAGTTCCAAATCCCGTTCATATTCAAACCTTGCACATTTTATAATATCTCACCAGGACCACACCATCGCTGAACAGTGTCAACCTGAGAGCGGAGTCTTTGCTGCCCAACTTTATTTTGTTAGTAGCACACAGCAACTGCACTTCTACAGCACCGATCACGACGTGGGAGGCGTACACAACTTCGCACTGCAATACAATCAATCAGTTTGGAGATCAGTCAGCCATTGCAAATGGACTTACAGGTATATCCTCCACTTCTTGCAGTAAATTTAGTTGTGCAATATGAACGTCATTTTCGCGTCTCACAGAGTTCGAGCGCCTGAAGAAGTTCACTTTACCCTCCAACAAACGTCGAGGCATAAAACGCGGCCTCACGCGGGTAATTGGTCCGCACCAAATTGCGCTACCGGTTACAAGCAGGAGGTTAGATCCTGCTTGTAACTTATCATACAAGTCATTTGACAAGTCGTAAGGTTCACATTCAGTTGAAGCAAAGATCTGCGCATAAAACGTGAGAAGGAAGCAGGCATAGAAAGAAAAGTTTGCAACAAGAATAAGCAACAGGCACCAGTAGGATGTTCGAAAAAGAGGAGAGAGAGCAGGATTTCGCAGTGTCAAACAGAAGAGAAGGTTTCATATCGGGTCTGATGCGGACTCCCGGATAAATTTTGACGATCTAGTTTAAAATTAAACAGAGCTGGCGGAGTTTCAGAGAAACGTCGAAAACGCCGTAAGTTACAAGATCCTTTGGCCGAAAATTTCGGATTTCAAGTACATCATTGGTATCAGCCGCTGGATAGGATTGGCTTTTGTTGATACTCGATACCCATAATGGGGTGACACACTTCCATTGAACAAGACCTAGTGCGGCAAAAACCATTTGACTACTGCAGAGAAATAAAAGAGCAAACGATGCACGATGTGATGTGGATCTAAAGAGGTTGTTTGTGCACCGGTTCTGTTTTTTTTTTGTTTTGTTTTCCCGCGTTTTCAAGAAATTAACGGTTTTCGCAAGGTTTTATGCGATTTGGTAGTTTTTGTTTTTTTTCTCGTTTTTAAATGTGTGCATGAATAAATAAATAACGAGTGAATAAATAAATAAATAAATGTAACACCCACGAGTGCATGAATAAATAAATAAATAAATAAATACACAATCGCTTATGCCCTCTGAATACACGCATGGAATTCAAACATCACCTCAGCACGTTGCCAACACCTTCAATTGCGGTATGAAGTTCTGTGCTGCCGCCAGTTGACTTCTTTTCCAGCTCTAGGACAGGAAATTTCATCTATAACATCTAATATGTGCTCAAAAAAGTTTCCAAATGGAGAAGAGGACTACAGCAGGACAACCAAAGGGCCTGGTTAGAAATTGTTGTCTCTTACAAGTCGAGGATCAGTTCTTTGTATTCCCTGACTGCCACCCTACATCTTCACTGACGAAACTCCAGAAACAAAACTGATCAGTTCGCACGTTTTCAGGTTTTCAAGTAATTTGCCAGTCTGCTATCCTTGCTCCACAAAATCATCTCACATCCCGCCAACTCATCTACTACATCAGTGTTCAATGCTTAATGGTGTGTAACAATGTTACAGTTGATAGGGAATATTGGGTTAAGCAATAAGTTCGTGCGGTTTTGTTCATCTTGATTTCCATGGGGAATCGAATGTCGTTTAGCTCTTTACAAATATTCTAACCGATTTCCTCAATTCTCGCCACACTTCATTTTTTATCACCTGAGGAGTGAAGCTCCAGCTCAAGTAGGAGGACACCCTCCGACAACCCCTACTACTGTTCCACTTCTATAGTGGAACAAATGCAGCTCAAAAGGCAACATATATCGACGACATCTTGAGCAAATACTTCTGATAGGACGGCAAAGAAATGGATTCTCGGTTCAGAGAGGTTAATTTTAGCCTGGACAACATCCATCCTTCGAATGCAGAGTTCAACGAGGCGTCTATTCGGTAGGTTTCGCTCTAAATGCGAACAAGAACCACTAATATTGTTCAATTTCAGCAACTTCTAAATTCAACTAATTCAGTTCGCGGAAAAACATCCAGCGCTCCTGAAAAACCGCACGAACTTATTCCCCACCCAATAGTTCCCCAAGTTTCTCTATAGTATTCGTTCGCCTCAGACCATTGACGATAGTGACGGTCGTTAAAACAGTCTTTCCAATCGAGAAAAAGTGTGAGAGCTGAGTATTGCCGTACTAGTGTCCATTGAAATGCACTCGCTCGCACTGATCACTCCACCATTTGTGTAAGATGCTTGCTCCTAATTTCCTCTTCAGCAGCTCGGGCGAATTTCGGGGAACATGGAGAAGCAAAAGAAGGGGAAAAAGTGTCGCAGAACGGAAAGTGATGATCGAAAATTTTTTTCTTTTTGAAAAATATAAATTAAAATATAAATTTAAGAAATTTTAGCCCATTAGCCTTGAATTTGAGACATGTGTCAGAGATCCATCCTGTCAAAATTACATTGTGCGTTCACACAGCCACACTGTGAGAGTCGAAGCTCCGCATGCTCCCATGACCGCAAATGTACCGCTATAGGGCATTCAGCTAGCTAATGTAGTTATCGCTTTGGACGTTATTGTTAGCTTGTTCTTAGATGGTGCCTAGATGGTAATACTTTTGGATTTTTTAGCTGTTACAGTTTGAGAATTCTCTTTGCTGCCTTAATCATACGCAGTCACGTTTTAGTATAGGTGCTGGTGGTTGCTATTCATTTCAGGCTATTCTCCTTATGTTTGATTGTGTTTAGCTCACTTCTGATCACTACCGCGTTCATGCAACCTGTATTTGAATGACATAGAAGCAATGGTATTCTTACTTTCAAGGAGAAGTTTAACACCGGCAAGGCGCTGCACAGGAAAGGTCATGATGTCGGTGACTCGTTGTCGATGAAATTCTGGACATTTTTCTTGTTCCTGCGAACGGTTAGTATTAGAAGCCATGTGCCGTTGGAAACGCCCTTCCATTGAAACTAACCTCAATGAAAGCTCGCAGACGAGGATGTCGTTCATATGCATCGATCAAAAGACATCTCGCGTCATCGCAGTAATTGATATAAGACGGATACACCCGAAGAAGCTCGTTGTTAGCGTCCACCCATATCTCAAAAAAAAACAGTCAGATATGTTGTTAGGTTAGCGTTGGTTCATGCAGCAGTAACACTATACCTGGTTGGCATATCAAAGCAATCAACGATTGCAGGAGCAAATTCCACCTCATCCCGCGGCAAATTTTACTTGAACTGTCCGAACGAAGGAACTTAAAGGGCAAATGCTGGCAGCCAAACGGACTCTCGGCCGACTGCGCTCCGAATGTCGAATTCGGGCCGATGCACAACCGACGAGTGTCGAGCACCTACTCACTTTCACGCCTACGGGCTGCCCACTTCTGGGCAATTTTGCGGGACGCCTGCGCTTGTACTGCGGCCGGCTCCAGATCGCTCCCACGACCGAGTTGCACATTGGGTGCGGGAGGCACGCTAAACAAGCGCTGTCGGATTGCTAAACAGCAACTCGGGGAAGGATGAACGCATCATAACGACACGGAGGAACACGTAAGCCACTTCGCCATCCGCCTTGATACCCAAAACCCCTCTCACTTTGCTAATGCCCACATTCCACATCCCCTCGGTACTCCATCGGTAGACATCAAGTGAGTTTGTGACGACTCAGTATATCCGTTATAATTTGGACTACACCGAAAGAGTTGAAATGTAGTTGTAGTTACTGTGTAGGAAGGAAGTGTGTGTAGGAAGTGTAGTTCCTGTTTGAATTACTCATTAGACAGGGCAAATGTAAATTTTGTCTCGAGCTATTAGTGGAAAGTACCAAAGAATGGGCCAATGTGGTCGACAGCCACTACGTAAGGTATGCCCCGAGCACGCAAATGTGTCGAAGCTACTAGACTGCTCCGTACAAAGGGTATTCGCAACGACTGCACCGCATCGCTCGAAGTATGCCCGATGTTTAAGCATTCATGAGGAATGAGGCTGACCAGAGTCAATAGTCTGCTGCAATAAAGCCATAAGACGTTATCGCGCGACTATGTACATGAAGAACTGGTAGGATTGCTAACGTTTCATGAGGTGAAACGGTTGGATCGCCATGGAATTCCTCATGAACTTTTGTCAAAATCGGCCACGTGATCACAGACTGCTTTTCAAAACGAATGCGCGTGTTATGATCACGACATTGATAATGGTGATTCTATGTAGAATCGTGAGGCGACTAAATTGTTGTCTCTGCTGGTATGCCTTGTCCTATGGAGTATGCCACACGCGACGCTGTCGTCGCGATCATTCACCATCAATCATTTGCGTACAACTGCTTCTATATGTACAAGTACGCTATCCAACTTAAATTGCATGATAAGACAAGAGATCTTTTATCCTCTTATATCCTTTTGTTCTCTTCATTTTCAATCATTTTTTCACAGGGTGTCGCTGTGAACTATGCCTTAGTGAATGCTAAATACTTAGTGAACGCGGGGCAAGAAACGCAGCCCGAGCACGTTTCTCTAGCAAGAACACCACAAAACTTATTTTGTCACTCCACGAGCTGTGCTTCTCCCTAGGAGGCTGATACTGGAGGAGAGGCAAAGAACTGGGTTACATGTTGTAAATCTGGGATTGTAGCTTAGTCTGAAGGAATCTCAGATCTAACTGTGTTCCTATCGCAGACTTGGGTGAGCACAGAGCTTGAGCTTTCTCAAGCTTACCCAAAAGTGACCTTCCGCTACAGCATTCGGTGGACGGTGGCAGCCCTTTGTACCCGCGACGTATCCACACGCGTCCTCAGCATCTTGTCTGGTCAATTGTTGCACTCGGCCACGGTTTTACCGCAGCTTGCTAGACGAGTTCCGCAACACTCACTCTGTCTCCGCCGAAGGAGACACGACTGAGCTCTAATGCGTAGCGACTACACCTCCCAAGAGGGGTGGGGCGTCACATGAGAATGAGGTGGAAGAAAGCATGGGGGGGGGGGGCTAGAACGCAGGTTCAACAACGCCACAGTTGACCGGTCAGCAGCTTGAACCCTGACGCAACAGAAATACAGGATGTGCTGCACCGAGCAAAGGAATGCTGCAGCTTCCATCATACAGCAATGTCTGCTTTCCATTCCTTGGAGGCGTCGCTCAGCAGTTTCTGCTGCGTTTGGCGTTATCCAGATATCAGGGTAGGTGCTTCACAGCGTAGTTTTTGATGCGACCAATCGCTCCCGCATGGTTCTGTACAAAGCTGTTGAATGTAAATTGTACGCCAAGATTTGAGAACTTTTTATCATCTTGTTTCCATCATTTTTTTTTAAATTTTCATTTTCGTTTTTTGTTAGAGCAACCCTACCGCGGTGAAGTAAAGGCGGTCCAGAAAAAGTCGGTATTGATGCATTCACAGACTGAAGGTGGGCTGTACGGTTTTACATTATCAAGCATGCTTGATATTGATTGGAAACGATCGCATCTCAGTCGATGGTCCTTCTACCGGTACCGACTACCTGTTGAATGGGCTATATAGGATAATTCATACTAGATGCGACTAATCAGACGCACACATCCATTTGCGAATGATTTTCCATGAAGACCGCTCAGACAATTCCGGGGCGAAACCCCGGCAAATGCCGTTCGGAACGAACGGGGGGCGAGGATTGAAACGAGCTTTTGGTTCTTTCCGCCCGAGAATTATCTGGGTTCAGGCCGCTATAGAGCCGCAGAAATGAGAGCCTTCATCCCCATCAGCCCGAAAAGGATCCGTGTTCAAGCCGCAATGAGGCCGTAACTCATGGAGGTTTGAGCCCTATCCGCCCGAACCAGGTAATCACTGATCCTGCTCTGCCACAACCCAAACATGTAATTTCTCATCAGAAATGGGAAAAGATCAACGTTTGTGAGGTCCTTGCATGATTTCGCAGTGTTAGCTTTCTTCTACCATCGACGGGATCCGAACCAAACTGCTTATATCACGATTGATTGAGAGTCCGCTGCCTTATCCACTCGGCCATCAGTGCTGCTGATAACTCCCACTCCACTGACCCCTTTATTCATTATCATCTACTTTCACCAATCAACGCTTCCAACCTAACCAGCCGGAAGGCTAAGTTGGTCGACAGGCCCACAGTGATGGGTTATTTCCTGCCCCAAAATACTGCGCAAAAATTTCTGGGTTTCTGCATTAAGGATCAAGATTCTAGTCATGATATCGGTCTATTCCAACCCTCATGCTTTTAGTGTTGTGAAATAGTACATTATGTGAGCTAGAAGAGATTCGGTACGGACAAGTGCTGAAGAAATAGTATACTGCCGTGTGTGGAACGCATCGGATCTACCGCTTCTCTGAAACGACGGAGCCGCCGACGCGGTCGGGGATCCGGAGGCGGCGCGGCTGTGACGTATGTTGTGTGCTGTCAAATAGCTCACGTCACAATCGCGCCACATCTGGATTCCCGACCGCGTCGGCGGTCCCGTCTTTTCGGATAGACGATACCTAGTTTAGAAAGAGCCGCAAAAGGGGTCCACTCATCTGCACAACAGTGGCGAATGCAGGAAGTGGGATGGCATGGGAGAGTGGTGTACCGGAGTAGTTGTCGTTTAGTATTGCAGTTAGAAGCTTAGAATTGAGCGCAAGATTTTTCTGGTTTTCTCGTCCTCTGCCCATCCAACCCTCGTTATGCCAAAATATGTCGACGTTCAGATCGATTTTTGGAGATTTTATTCGGAGGTCAGTGGCCGTGATAAGCGGGCCGATGCCCGACACTCTTCGTGCTGCGGGCCGAACCCCGACGGTCGTGCATCATCCCGATTCATGCTGCATTCAGTCCGCTATTGGCCCGATTGCACGTTTCGGCCGCTTCATATGCGGTTCCGCCCGCCCTTTGCCCGCTATGCCCCTCGTTCAAACCTTTCGTCGGGGTTTTGCCCGCGGATGGAACGGGATTTGCCCCGATTGTCTAAGCGGTCAATGCTGCATGAGATTCTCAATGAAAAGAACCTTTGCGAGGCCGTTAACGCGTGTGACTGAGGTGCGACTGCAATGCGACTAGCCCCTATTCTTCATCATATAGACGCACGCATATCAGTCGCACGCATCCAGTATAAATTGCCCTTATGCCATAGGCATCGAGCACTACATTGAATCACCAATAATCAACGAGTAAACGGAGGACCGAGTTGGAAAGAGGCTGCCGCATATTCAGGGGCTCATTGGGAACGTGTTGACACCAGTTGAATCAGTGTAAACTATGTATGCGAGTGAAGAGGGAATTGGAAAAAGCGTAGAAGTCCGGCGTCACTCGGCCGGGTAGAGTGATGAACGTACAATTCAAATCACTTTCAATGATGCCTTTAGTGGCCAGAGTCATCACTGATTCAAAAGTAACTCCAGGCGCCTACCTTTGCCACGTCACACTTATTTTCGTTCCAATTCTCTATTAAGTCAGCAAGTTTTTGGCTTATTTCTTCATGAAGATCCACGATTGGTTGAATCTTGCCAAATATTTGTACGATTTTAGGTTTACTGATTATTGGTTTCTCTTTTTCGACTCGCTCCATCAGAGCATCTTTCACCTGAAGTTCAGAAAATTAGAACGCCATATACAGTCGCTACTGTAACTGTTGAAAAGTGGCACAGAAAGCAGTAGAACTACTGAGCAGAGCGGTGGAAGCTATTCGAAGCGATCGGGTGGAGGAATAGCATAGAGTATCCCTAGACTCCGTCAGTTCAAAATTGACCAAAACGAACCGGCAATATGTGTAAAGACAATTTGTATATACCAGATGCGTGCGTGCATCTATGTGATGAAGGATAGGGCTAGTCGCATCGCTGACGCATCTCAGACGCACGCGTTTTCAGCTTCGCAGCAACCGCACGTTCTTCTCATGTGGATGTACATGCCGCGTTGACCGGTTTTCATAGACAATTTCCCGCAAATGAATGCGTGCCTCTGACCAGTACAAACTGCTCTTTAGGCGATGGAGATGATCGCTGACGCAGCTCTTTGAGAGATGAAGATGATAGAAATGATACATATCGATTGTCACGTTACCTAGCCTTGGATCGCCTCCAGGCGGAACACATCGTTCCGCACCGCAAAAAGAACATTTCGTACTCGTCAGACGCACTCATTATTTCGCGAAAAATTTTCCATGAAGGCCGGTCACCGCGACATGTTATCTGTATATATAAAAGTGAAAGTTTGTGTGTGTGTGTGTGTGTGTGTGTGTGTGTGTGTGTGTGTGTGTGTGTGTGTGTGTGTGTGTGTGTGTGTGTGTGT
>JARK01000068.1:34610-52462 GCA_000688135.1 Ancylostoma ceylanicum
TCGCCCACTTTCTGCGTCCGCCACTGGTACATATGTAGGTAGCGGTGTAGGATGGAGGAGTGGCTAAACAGGAAGAGTGGGTGGGTAAAAAGTGGCAACTCTGCCACCCCAAAGCTCCCCGTGGAAAAACAAAAACAATAAAAACATCAAGTCTAATATTGAACAATTAATAATAAATACGTGAAAAATTATAGTGAAAACAAACAATTGAAGATAAGCTATAAAAAGCTCTTAGCTATTCTGTAGAATATTTTCGAACTCAAATTTGGTTTATCAGCTAAGCATGAGTCGATCATGATAGAGAAGCAGAGGTTATTAAAATTGATATATTTCTTACTTCTCTCTGAAATATGACTTTACATCGAACAACCCAATTAATTCAATCATCAATTCAGAATCCGATCTCAGGAACTCGAAGGTTGAAGAAGCGAAAAGCCCCTCATCTCCTCTTATGCTCATTTCTTCAGTAGTTGTAGTTCCCCCTCTTTGCCGGAAATTCGACATTTCAACTCATTCGAAATCGAATTTTTGAATTCGAATAAACCCAAAGCATCGTTCGGTCCTAGGAATACATACTATTAGTTTTTCCAAGCTGTAGTGTATGCGAGCAGTTGTTCATAGCGAAAATGCGATAAATGTGATGCACTACGACCTCACCCACGCGTTTTGCCCATAGCATCCAGAGCGTCGTTGCCAGTCTGCCAGGTTGCTGCTGCTATTGGCTGAGTTTAGGTTGTACTGGCAGCGCCACTCGCTAGACTCAGGCGCTGCTTCCGCTGTCAACTGTCGCCCGGCAGAGAATGAAAAGCTAGAAGGAGGCTGACGAAACAGAGGGCGAGCGAAACACAACGCGATCTGCACACTGCGCCGGCCGCCATGCGTGCAGCGCTACTGCTAGTGCTGGTTGCAAGGTAAGTCGAACAGTTCTCACCGCACTTCTTGTTCATGATTACCAGTTTTCTTTAATGGCTTTGTAATGTAGTAAGTTGTAGTGAGAAGTGATTTCCTACATTTTATTATGCTGGGAGCTGGGACCTATCTCCACAACCTTAATAACTACACTTAACTCTCAGAAACATTTGATGAGTTTCATTACTCTTGGCTATCATGGATGAGTCAATAGGTGACCGACTAAAAACGCCTCGACACCATCCACAACCACACTATCGTCTCATTCCAAGAGCTTCACGCTAAATGTTTGAGAAAGCCTGCAAATCCACTTTCTTGCCGCAGAGCTGCAGCATTAGAAAAAAACGTATCAATAAAATTCCAGCGAGACTGTGGGTTGATCACTTCACACTCGTGATCAAATATTAATCTGTATAAATCATCTCCTTAACTCCTTATAAGTACGCCACTATCACAGATTTTCGTCGCTTTAAACTAGAGGTCTAATAATAGAAGCTTATAGCATCCTTCCGTTTCTTTAGTGTACACTTTCATGCAAATTTACATCACGTAGAGCTGGACCCTATTTCCCGGGAGCTCATTTATTATTGGAGCACAAATGCTGATAATGTGAAGCAGCATGTGTACAGTCCTTCTCAAAAAGATAGACGGATTGCGCGTCTGGTTTCTTACTGTTGCGACTGCACCATCGCGGTGGGACCTACTTGATCCTCTCACTTGAAGCGTGCTCTCTCTGCATCGCTCGTTCAGGCCCCGCCGCGATGGTGCAAACGCGCAATCCGTCTATCTTTTTGAGGAGGACCGTAGATACAGTGGCGGTCAAAAGCATTGCAACAAATGTTTTCTCGTGCATCCCTCTCCAGGATAGAGCTTGACAGCTCAGATCCTTATGCCAGTTGTAGTTGTCTTTAACTTGATAGACCAGGGCCCGTATCCAATATATTTTATCCAGTCGGATAAACGCGCTCTAGCGGATATGTTACAGTGGATTAGAGAATCTGCTATCCAATAAAAACATATCCGTGGATATGCAAATCCACTCGTTTCACTGAAGGTTACCTTTATCCGGTCGATTTCCGCTTCATAGCAGTTCGTGATCTTCTCCATCTCCACTTCACGTTGTTTCTCGTCAAGACACCGCATCTGCGTCAAGAAATTAACACGTGGATGGATAAGTTATATTGGATAGCAAAGTGGATAAAAACCAGTGGGAACGGGTATATACCCACTGTGTTTTCCCTCCCACGGTCAAGTATATTGGATACGGCCCCTGCTTTCTCGTCCATTGGCCATCCCACCCTCTTTAAGTCGGAATATGTCGACGTTCAAGTCGCTTTTTGGAGATTTGGATTCCAAATTTATTTTAAATTTATTGGACGGGCGTGTGTGGCGCAGTGGTAAGAGGCTCGCTGCGCACGCACACGGTCGATGGTTCGATCCCGCGCCCGTGGCCAACCAAGCCAATCATCCCTCCGGGGTCGGTAAATTGGTACCAGAGGAGTCTGGGAGGATGAAGCACTGACTTGGCTCATCGGATGCCGCCCGCAAATCACTGTATAGGGCACATACGCATTCAACGCCTCTACGATGCTCAGATGAAGACGAATGCGTGGCGCATCCCTCGTGACGGGATTGTTCAATGCCGACCACTTTACCCTTTATCCTTTATGTTTTATTGGATAGCAGGTTCTCGAAACCATTGTAACATATCCGCTAGAGCGTGTTTATCTGACTGGTTGAAGTATATTGGATACGGGCTCAGTACCGACTAGCGGTTGAATGGACTATACATAGACTAGGAAATGTCATCAAGTGGTACACCGCTCTGTTACCGTGTGTCAGAAAGTGAATGAATGAATGAATAAATGAATCAACTAGTCATTGAATCAATGAATGAATAGTGCCCATTGTATTTCAGCTGCCTGAGTCAGAAGGCGTTCCGATCACGTCGAATCGGCACCGAAGGCCAGGTGATCTCAAAGCTGCTAACCGACTACGATCCAGCAACTCGTCCTCCCGTCCGAGGTTGTCATCCAGCCATAGAATTCGTTATCTGCTTTCGTGGGCGTAAGGATTCCTGGCATCCGAAACTCCTCTAACCCGTAGATTAGTCGCTAACTGCTTCTAACCCAGGTTATAGGCCTTAGCACAAAGATGTAACTTTGTGCATGAACCCCTTAATAGAGCTAGAACCAAAGGAAATGTTAAAATGGAAATTCAAGTAAATATTCAATTTTGAACAGCATTCGAAAAAAAATAGGTTCGATCATTTGAAAATTAAGGTCTTGCATTCTATTTCGACTTTTCTATGTGTCTGTGGACTCACAATTTTTTTCTTAAATGAATTTTTGACTTACCCGAAATGGAATATTTCTCCGAGCTTCTACTTGAATTCATTGCCCTTTACGAACTGTATTCTTTCTTCAATTAAGGAACCCTTTCATTGAAAATAGGGACAACAAAGCAGTGCATGCTACCCGCCAATGTTATTAGAGAGGACCACCTTCACTTACTCCCCTAACCACCTTACAGTACTTTTACTCGTAGTACAGTGCGATTTTTAGATAATGCGGATCACTCTTCGATCCTGGTAATCACCAACATCTTCATCAACAGGGTCACTTGGCAGGAGAACAAAGCTGTACGTACGCTCTCTCATTTTTATTTTCTACGTGCATGTTACTACGAATTCTGCAAAATACATTACTGCGCCGAAAAATCAATATCTTCCGCTGGAAAGTAGTAAAAAATAGATATCGTGTTATATCTGGCTTTTTGAGCCAGAAAGCGATGTAATATCGGAGGTTCCTGCGATTGAATGATTAGTTGTTCGCTAACTTTTGCTCATGAGAAACATCTCGCAGCGGCTTTGTTGGATCAAGGTCGTAGCTGAAGGAGGAATTTTGCAGGAGGTGGATCTCTACCTTAGGCAACAGTGGCAGGATGGTCGTTTGCAGTACGACGTCGATCCACGAGAGGAGATCGAACAGGTTTGTCGCTGCTGCTCAAAGCATTCAGCAGTTATACTCCGCCTGCTCTAATTATAAGGCTTCTGGTATGCTCTCAGCATCCCGTTGACTCATGGATTCATACAACTCTTGCGAGAACTTTCCTAGCTCCGATAGCATCTATCAACACGTCCACAGAGACGTTCGCAATGCTGGATCTCGCGTTCGTGATGCTGGCTGGCATTTCAGAGCACCTGATCTGTGTGCATTGTCTAACGCAGCGAAGTACAGTGATATTTCGAGCTCATGAAAATACGCGTAGTACTGGTTTTGAGTGGTTCAGTGGGACGCAGTTTGTCACGTTTTACTGAAACGCAGTTCATTAAGAGATCAAGGCTCCGCTTAGACACCTCATCGGAATCGATGTTGCTGGCGACAGCGATGTAAGGTGCTATAGTCCGCGCAGAGTGCAGCGAGAATCGAAGACAATGTTGGCTTTCATTTCTGACAAGGAATTTATGTTTTTCAAGTGCAGCCGCATACAGTCCTTGTCGAGAAGATAGATGGATTGGGCGCGCGGTTTCTCAGCGTCGCGGCTGCAGAATCGCGGCGGGACCTACTCGACCCTCTCACTTACAGCATGCTCTCTCCGCATCCCTCGTTCAGGTTCCGCCGCGATGGTGCAGTCACGCGATCCATCTATCTTTTTGAAAAGGACTATATTAATCAGACACTTTCGAGCACGTGTGCCACCCTAGCAATTGCAGCTGTGCCGACTCCTGTAGGGGACATGTTTCACGAGCGCCAGTGGGGAAGCATGCCTTCATGACAATAAAAATCCCAGATCAATGCTGGCTCTCGTTGTGAAAGGATAGCGGAGCCATTAATGTATGGATTTTTCTTCTGCATTGGCCCGAATTTTTCGTTCTTCTCTTCAATGTGAGGCCAAGCCGGTCCCAGCAACAGTATCTAGCACCTGTGCAGTTGCGTGACAGCTCACGTGCCATGTAGAAAAATTTTCGCGTATTGGAGGTTTTGCTGAATTCATTCAACAATGTTCCCATAGCCTTCCTCAACATGTTGCGGCACCGGTGCCACGAGGTCTCTGAGTTAGAGGAAAGCGGAAATTAATGGCACCACAACGAAAAATCAACGGGTTCAGTCCCATTTATTGGTGATTTAGTGGATATTTATTGCCATTAACTATGCAATTTCTCAAGAACCACTGCTCGAACTGCATGGATTTCCCTGAATATTCTCAAAGTATTAAGTTAGTTCGAAAGTATTGCACCAAATTCTACACTTTTTACCGAACAATCATGACATTCTGTTCCTCAGTGGATTCTGGTCTGCCATTTTTATAGTTGAGAAGCAATAGAACACTCTAAGTATTTCATTCTGTTTTCCAGAGAGTTCCTGTTGAAGATCAAGAAATTATGGACCGAAAAATTAATCTTGATGGTTAGCCAGATTAGAAGCATCACTTTTTAAAAGGAAGTCCCATTAGGCGAGAATACCATGAAATCAACTTATAGTCTGGTAGCATACACAGGGCGCATGATCTGACATTGGCTGCAATTACGTCCGCTTCATTTCTAAGCCTACTTCACTAGGTTTTGATGTGAATTTGGTGTCATTCCTTCTTTTGGCTTGCTGCATCTATCTCCTTCAAAAGGGATTCTGTGGCTTTCTCCCATCGCTGGAAACAACTCAGACATTCGTGAGGGTGGACTACAGGTGAAAATGGGTCCACCCTCAGTTGTACCTGGGGGTGGACCCAAAATCGTGGGGCATCTACCCCCGACAATTGAAGGACGTTCCCCCATGTGCCCTCGCAGCTGTCCCCTGGTGGAATGGAACGCGTTATTGGGTTCCGGCGGATGGTGGGACGACCAGGGTTATGCGCAGCACGCTCTGCTCTTCTTGGACGTCCAGATATGCTCCCTCAACTCGAAAAGTAGGCGGAGCGATGGGGGTCCTACCTGCCCATCGCCCCCACGAATGTATGAGACTGGAGTGGGTTCATTTTCTGGACGAATTTCGAGATCTCACCTTCCTTGCAACCTGCGCGTTAACATGAATCAGAATTAATGGAACATTAGTAAAGCAAAGCCGTTACGGTCAACGTGGTTGGCTATCTGAGAGACATTGTAATGTTAGGATGCGCAAAAGCTTAGAGTTGTTTTGGCTGGGATGACTTTGTTTGAGTATGCGTTCTCAAGTCTCCACCCCCTGATCGCAGAACAGTTATTTCAGCGTGGACTGAAATTCAAGAACCGGTAATCACGCAGTCTAGCGATAGCTAATGTGACTTGGCTATCTCATAGGCTACGTAATGATGTGATGCAGATGACGCGAAAGTTGGTCTGAGAACCTGGTTCAGATCGAGTATGCGTTCGTGAATGCCAACCCTGTTGTTAGCTCCAGAGCATGAATGGTTTGACCAAGCAAAATCAAATGAAATATTTTTCCGCAGCCATGTTCAAGGGAACTCCGAAATGGCCTCAATAAAGCTCACCATAACAAATATTCGATTAATGAGCTTTGTCTTGTGCTTTGTCTTCCGCTTTGTGAGACGGATCACTGAGGGTGAACTTTGGCCTTCTCCTTTTCCGCGTGAATTAGAGCTAATACTGTACATACAAACTAATACCGTGATACTGGACTTACGTAACATGCTCCCTGATCACCTTGATCCCCGTTGATTTTCGGGTATACCCAGCGGACGGCAGAAATACTTACCTGTTCCTCTCGATTGTCAGAGTTGTCCAATGCATTCCGTCCGGACGAGGGAGAGCATAGTACGTATCTTGCTCCATCTACGGAGTGAACGCTCCGTTTTCCCCACCTGGTCACTTAGCTTGACGTGCTGTCCACTGTGAATAACATTCTTTCTTAGACCCAATCACGCCATTGCTCTCAATTACGGAACAGTTGAATAAAACAGGGTCGACTTATCGAAGCGGGTGGGTACAATGTGGATGCCTGTTGCTCAGTGGAGATGTTGCAATCTCATGCCACGGTACTCAACTATCATCGCTTTTGAGACTGACGATACGGAAAAGGCAAACCAGCTACTGCTTTCTCTGAAACTTTCCCTATATGGCTTCTTCTGATTCTTTTATATTGTATTTAACACATCCGCGACCTCATGCTTTCGGCATGCACTACCTCATGGAACACAGGCGGTCCCTTAATCATGCGCTTGTGTCCGACCAGTAGTGCACGCGGTTCCAGACCATACGTGTCAACCGGTTGAGCATATTAACGCGAATTTGTTAAATAGCAGCACTTGGTGTATTTTATGAATAATCTTTATTTGACTAGTTAAAAATCCCCCCACTCTCTGTGTAACCCGTTCCATTTGAATGCATTTACAGGTATCGATTCCAAGCAATCGGAAAATCTGGGTGCCAGACACGTACTTCTCAACGGGTAATGAGTTGCGCACAGAAAACCGCCAAAGCCTCTTCGTGGAGCCTTCTGGACACGTCCGCTCCTCCCAACAGTAAGCCTCCTTCTCTGCTCCTTACCTACTACCACATGGCAATTTGCCATGGCGCAGTATTGCCTGCTAGTGATGAGTTCGATTCTGCTAGCTGTTTATTCGTACACTGCAGCAACTATAGGTGGCGTCAGCTGGCACCGCGTTCTTCTCGCATGACGAGCGTAATGCAAGAAAACGACGCCAACGTTCGCATGCATATGTTTCGCTGAGGATGCGCAGAGGATGTGTGTCTGTTTGACAAATTAAGGGTGCTGCGATGTTCCCAGCAATAGTGAGAACGTGGTGGAACGGTGGTTGAAGCAAAGTGCTCGCACTTATTTTCAGGAGGGAACAACGTGCTAGAGTAGAAGTTCGATTCTATATTATATTTTGGGTAACATTTGAGAGTTTGGTTATATGGAGTCCTGCATCCGTGATCCTGCAAACCTCTTCATCTCCTCTAAGGCTCTCTTGTTCGCGCATGTTCGAATTTTCGACTTATTCAAATGCGAATATTTATTTTTCTTTCTGTTCTCTTACGTTATTCTATTCAAACTAAATTCCAAACTGGAGGACGCTGCTTCGATTAGTGTCCAAGGAAGAGCTATCCCGATAATTAACCAGTTTGGACACAGTGGTAGTCCAAGTCAAACTCTACCTATTCTTGCTCCCGGCCTTCCCCCTATTTATATCTTCACTTCGGAAGCTTTCCTCCTACACCCTAAACCCTTGAATTCATGCAGTTGAAGAAGTCATATGCCCAGCACCTCACCACCTGGCGCACACGATGTCTTTATGATAGCATAAACTACATCTTTTTCACTGCATATCTTCTCCTGCTGGAAATCCGGCAGTGAAAAGCAAGAGGTGTTGGCGAGCAGGTGGGAATACACCATGAACTTAGCACATTTTTGCATGGAAAGGCCTTCCACTAGCTTTTGAGATGGAAACAAAATGCTAGGCATAGATATGCTGTGTTACTTCAGCATCGTGATTACCTTAATTAACTTTCAGTATCACTTGCACTAGTCGAATCTGTGATCCTTCCATCCCACTCAGGAAGCTTTCCGGATAAAATCCCAGTTATATTTATTCATTTCTTTACTTACTGCACTCGAGCGGCGCTACAGTTCTCAGTAAAACAGGTACTTGACATAAGGTGAAAGCAGAATTGAAATAAATCAGCAAAAAGAAACTCAAGCAAGACGACGAAGTGGACATATTTAGAACCAAATCAAAGAGGTACCTACTTGAATTCTCAACTTAGTAGCTGCGGAAACGAGCGGATATCCAAAATATTTCTTTTCCTATCAGTTAAGTTAAACAGTGAGTTAATACAGTGAGCGTCGATGGCGGTGACCAATTCACGGTTTTGACAAGCACGCCGCGCAGCCGCGCCGCGTGCGCCGGAACCAACTTCGTTTGCGGCCATTATGCTACCTTTCGTTATGAAACATGAAAAAAGTGAAAAGATCACCAAATTGGGAAGAAAAGCGCCTAGTATTAGCACGGCTGACGCTAACGATTCCGGCGCGTGCGGCGCGGTTGCGCGGCGTCCTTGTTGAGGTTGTGGGTGGGTCACCGCCATCGATGCGCACTATAAGTGGCATATATACTTCACGAATAGAAATAAAATGAGCATATGTAAACTTGTTTGCAAATTGTTGTGTATTCATTTTTACGACTGCTCAAGACCTCACTACACCAGTAATAAAAATTTGTACAGGAGAACAGTCGACGTGCCGGTGACCTATGGCAGCTCATTTCCATTCCTCAACCGCCGGTCCTTCACGCTGCGTCTGGCCAGTTGTTAGTTGGAATTTCTCTTTTTTTCAAGAACTGCTAAGATTTTATGAAAAAAAACATTGTTTAAGACATCTATCCACTCGAGGACATCGTCTATTTGTGGGCCAATTCACCACCCCTTGTGAATCCTGTTGAGGTAAGTGTTTTTTTCTCTATGCAGCACGTGTTCATAGTATTTATAGCAAGGAAGATACATATGTACATATGTAGAGAGGCCTAGAAAGTGGGAAAGTTGACGCAGATTCTTTAGATACTTTGGAACATTATTGTTTAAAGTTTTGCGTGCAAATCAACTATATGAGGCCTGTGGGACAGAGACCGTCCCAGTTGTAGTAGGGACCATTGGGGGCCAGCACCACCAAAACGCACATATAGGGAGTACGAGCCGAGAGAGGAGAGGCACTAGAGGGCGAGAGAAGAAGGCGACCATGAGAAAGTTCAACCCACCATGGGAAAAAGGCGTGTCAAACCAATAGTAGAATAGGCGCATGGGCGCGTTCATCTGAACCATGGGAAAGGGGGCAGTATAAAAGGAGCCCACGAGAAGTAAAAAGGCTTTTGCACCTGCGGAGCCCCGTGAAGTTGGAAGTTGGTCGCCGTCAATCTCGCCTTCGCCTCACCCACTCGTCTCGACTCCGGATATAAGAAGAAACTACTCTCGGATTTGGTGCTTACCCCACGGACGTTGTATTCTAACTGGTCTCATCGTATTGTTCTCAGTTAACCTCTACCGGTCTATTGAAGCCTTGTTATTTACCCGTGTAACCTGTTGAGTAGAACCTGGCCTATAGAGGCCTGAGTTGTTGAAGTTATTTGGATAAAGATTATTGTAAAGCAAGTGTTCATTCTCACTGTTTGGTAACCGTGAATTGGTGGGCGCACCCCCTAGAATATCCGGCCACGTGTACAGAAAACGCTACATGGGGGCCGACCAAACTCCACGAAACCAACAGTGAGTTTTCAGAAACTGCAGCAAAGAGCTGTAGTGTAGTGGTAAAGAAAGAGCAAAAGTGCTCTTTTTCAGTGAAATCGGTAAAATAAAGCTTCAAGGCAGCTTCAGTCATACGTAAATCCATTAGTGTGAGTCAACGGTGCACCAGTTGAAAGAAAAGATTCTAGTTGGAAGAAATCCGCGCGGGACCAACTGAAGCGCGTGATCTAAGCCTGGCAAAAGCGCGTTGGTGTCGAAACATCGCCACATCAGGCAGAGCGCACATTGGTGCGCACGTCGTCTCAGTTTCTATTCTATTACCCTTCTTGTGATCTCGAATTCTCGCACCGCGCAACATTTTTCGACGTGTAATAGTACAGTCAGTCCATCCCAAAAGGAAATAAGACCATTTCAGCGCATTCCAAGCAGATCATGGCCGATAAGAAGCCCGACAAAAGTCCAGCAGGAGCACAAACAGAGGTGAGGCAAGAATTTGCTCTGTCCACTCTTAATGAAGAGTTAGATATCATCATGCAAGACCTAAAGAACCTGCCACAAGACCTTACGGCAGCACCAAACGTAAAGCTTGGTAAAGCCCAAAGGCCTATGGTGGAAGACGCGATTAGAGAACGCGTACAACAGGTCTGCGACCAGCTCGAACGCCTTACGCAAAGTACCTCAGGGTATCGAGTGTTCGGAAAAGAGCTGTTCGCACTTTTGCATGGTGAAGGAATTGAGAACATTGAAGATCTAAGAGATTTCATAAACACCACTGGTAAAGACGGCGAAATATTAGAAGATATTTGTGCTGATCTGAATACTGACGTAACTCAGGTACGAAAAGCAGTGCGGGATCTCAAGAAGCAGACCGGTCGTCAACAGCAAGAGGTGGAAATGGAGACGGACGAAGGTATAGACACGAATACTTGTGAAAATACTATTCAGGATTATGAACAAAGGTTCCAACTCCAGGACCGAGTCCAAGCGGGGGAAGCCCATGCAAGGCTGGACCAGCCGATGACTTCGGCGAACTCCGTGCCATGCTCGATGCCATGTACAACCCACTCAGCTCAGGAGCCCAACAGCAGGGAAGCAGGTCAGAACGGTTTTAGTGAATGGCTAGACTTCCTGCAAGCCAACACTTGTCCAACTCCTGGGGTGTTTTACGGCAAAAGAAATGAAAACTACAGAGAGTTCATGCGGCGGTTCCGGCGTAAGTATAGGAAAGTAGTGCAAAGTGACAAGGATTTGATAGAAATATTAGGAGATGACCATCTAGGAGGGCGCGCAAAAAGTATTCTTCTGGCGCTTCCAGCTGCAATAGTGCAGCAAGGCTTCGAGGCAGTGGCCGAGGAGCTCGGTAAGCTCGTGGCAGCGGATTCCACGGCAGGAAGATTACGAGCACTGACGGAGCTGCGAAGTCTACGAATGAGACCAAACCAGAGCGTAGCTGAGTTCTGCGTTCTCCTGGAGAATCTAGCGCGCCAAGCAAATCCAGACTGCACTTTGGAGGACAGATCAATGGAATATGCACAGATACTGCTCGATAACTTGGCAAAATGGCCAGAACACGTGCAGCTGATAGCAGCGCTTCATCGAGTGACGCCGGATCGTGCTTATAGTGAAGTAAAACAGCTGGCAATCACTATGGAACAGTCCAAAATGATGTTTACGACGCAGGAGCAACGTAAACAATTCAGACAAGGAAACAACTGGAGAAGTAGAGCAACAAATTATAGAGATACTAATAGTGGTATCATACTGCCGGAGCATTCCAACCGGGTAAACGACTGCTCAAGAAGAATGGAGCCCCAAAGGCGGGATATAGCAGCTAATAATGGACGGCAAAACTTCAACCAACCGCAACCACAACCATTTCAAAGAGTAAATGGTAGGAATGCAGAAACAAGAAGATGTTTCAAGTGCTCGGAGGTTGGCCACATTGGAAGACACTGTCCACAACAGCAGCAGGCAAACATGGCAAGGAACCAACGACAATTACAGACTCCACATAGGATGGATCACCGCGTGTCCCAGATGATAGCCCGAGGGCACAGCATGGGTATCACTGTCCGCGAACCAAGGTCATCGTTCGAGGGCCTAATAGGCAATCAATTATGGGTGACCTTGGAGGTGTTAGGCGAAAACTTGCCTGCAATGATAGACTCCGGCTCCATGATTAGCATACTGCCTGTAGGAGTACTTGCACGTGCTAAAAAGTCTGGCTTTGACGTAGACACGCTGGAGGCAATTGAGGTGGAAGGAACGCTACCGGTCTACGATGCATCAAACAACAGAATGAAGTTCCTCGGTGGAGTACGTGTGGATGTTCAACTTGTTGGGGGACAGCGGTCCATGGTTTCATTCTTCGTCGCAGACCAACCAGGCAATGAGATTCTTCTAGGTACGAATGCTCTTGAAGGTCTCGGAGTGTACATTATCGTGGATTCAAAGCATGATAAAGAGTCTGCTTGTACGGAATTCATCCACGACGAGGAGGGAGAGCAAATAAAGAGTGTAAGGTCACTCAGAAGAGTCTACATGCCGCCCTACACATGTTGCCTCATCCAAGCACAATGTGAAACGGAAGCAGACGAGGTTGTGATGTGGTCTTCTAGAAGAGGAGTACCAACCGGCGTATTCAAAATATCAGACAAGGGTCTTACGCTACCCATCGTAAACGACGGCGAAGATCCACTCATCATCGAAAATGGCGAAGAATTAGGAAAATGGAGTACGGATAAGTGGAGTGAAGGCTGGGAAAACATGGATTTGGCTGTTACAGGAGCAGCTACTGAGAACCTCAGCACAGAAGATCGAAGAGCTCTATTAAGCGAACAAATTACGTCTAACCTTGCATCAAAAGTGATCCAACAGGATCTCGCAGGAGTATTAGATGAATTCGAAGATGTGTTCGCAGTATCAGATAGAGAACTCACCAGGACCAACCTCGTCGAAATGAACATCGACACAGGGGAAAGCTCACCAATCAGACTGAAAGCTAGACCTGTCCCACTAGCAGTTCGACAAAAACTTAAGGACATGCTAGAGGATCTACAAAGGAGGAATATTATCGAAAGAAGCAAGTCGGATTGGGCCTTTCCGATAGTTTTGGTGGAAAAGAAGGACGGATCACTCAGATTATGTGTTGACTATAGAGAACTCAATAAGCGAATTAAACAAGACTCATATCCACTTCCAACAGTGGAAGCGGTGCTGCAGAGTCTTGCAGGCAAGAAATTTTTTTCAACATTGGACATGTGCAGCGGATATTGGCAGATCCCACTTTCGAAAGAAGCCAAAGAAAAGTCGGCATTTACTACACCAGAAGGCTTGTTCCAGTTCACCGTTACGCCATTTGGACTCAGCACAAGTCCACCGGTGTTTCAAAGGATGATGGACATGGTACTGTATGATCTCACGGGAAGCGAAGTGTTCTGCTATATTGATGACATCATAATCTGTACGCATACGCGAGAAAGACACCTAGAACTCCTTCGTGAAATATGTCAACGAATGAGAGACGCTGGATTGAAGCTGAAAGCACAAAAGTGTGTTTTGCTTCAGACGCAGGTGTCCTTCCTGGGCCATCTAATTGATGCAAATGGACTTCATATGGACCCCCGAAAGGTCGAAGTGATCAAGAACTATCCAACACCAACCAACATCAAACAGCTGCGAACCTTCTTGGGTATGGCTTCATTCTACCGAAAATTCTGCTTGGGATTCTCGAAACAGACCAGCTGCTTATTCGCATTAACATCGGCAAAAGTCAAATGGAGTTGGGATGAAGAGCACAATCGTGCTTTCGAAAAAGTCAAGAAGATGATTTCATCTGGTCCAGTTCTATCACAGCCTGATATAGAGAAGGCACGATCTGGTGAAAGACCTTTTAAAATCTTCACAGATGCTTCGACATACGGCTTAGGTGCTGTTCTATCACAAGATGGAGATGATGGCCAGCTTCATCCTCTGTTCTTCGCGTCCAAAGCATTAACAAAGGCTGAACGGAGATACCATGTAACTGATCTAGAAGCATTGGCCGTGGTATTTGCAGTGAGACGATTCCATATGTTCATTTATGGTCTACCGGTCGTAGTCATGACGGATCACCAGCCATTAACAGCCCTTTTCAAAAGGAAGAATGTTTCGGCCCGGGTTCTACGATGGTCACTTGAGTTGCAACGATACAATCTTGAAGTGCGGTACGTAAAAGGAAAGGCAAATGCAGTGGCAGATGCTCTGAGTAGAGGTGTAGCGCATCTGGAAGAGGAAGAGCCACTCGAAGGACTTGGTGAGGCAGTGGTAAACGAAATACGTGCAGAAGAGAGCTCGAAATGGTTGAAGGAACTAGAAGCAGATGATCAATTTGCGGAAATAATCAAACTACTCCGTAAGAATGATCTAGACGGCACTGTTCGACTGAAGGGATCAAACACTCCCGTGAGAATATCAGACTTCATCCTAGATAATGGCGACCTCAAGATGTACCAAGACGACGGTACTTTAGTGTATGTAGTTCCAAAGGAGAAAAGGCGGGAGGTCTTCCTGGAATCACATGAAGGCACATTCGCCGGACACTTTGGTCCACAGAGACTCCTGAAGAAACTTAGAAAGCAAGTATTTTGGCCAGGAATGGCTAAGGACATCATGAAATGGTCGCAAGAATGCCAAAAATGCTTCGTAAGTAACCCAAGACAGGCAATAGTGCCTCCGCTTAAACCTATCAGCACCGCAAGACCCTACGAGCTGATAGGAGTGGACGTTCTGGAACTAGGACCTACTAGAAATGGTAACCGATATGCGGTAACAGTGATAGACCATTTTTCAAAATGGGCTGCAGCCTATCCTGTGGCTGATAAGAGTGCGGAAACCATTGCAAAAGTTCTTTTCCAAAGATGGGTTGCAGAAGGATGTCGGTATCCAAAGGCGATAATTTCAGATAAAGGTGGCGAGTTTGAGAACAAAGTAATGGATGAATTGACAACTGTAATGAAAATCGATCACAAATTCACGAAAGGTTACAATCCCAGAGAGAATGGAATTACTGAACGACTAAACGGAACTATAGTGGCAATGCTGCGTCGCTCAACGGTAGTACCAGTAGAATGGGACGAACGTCTTCCATTCTGTATGATGGCATACAACATGACGCCTCATCGTGCTACTGGCGAAAGCCCATATTTTATACTCCATGGCATGGATCCAGAATTTCCATCAAGCATCATTCCAAATGGCGGCATAACTTGGTACTCAATGGACAAGTCAATGGACGAATATAAGACCGCAATCCTTCAATCCATGGCTGAAGTTCATGACCGAGTCAAAGAACACAACGAGCGGACCAGAGCGCGGATGAAAAGAGACTACGACGCTAAGAATGAAGTGGACCCGAGTAGACACCCAAAAGTGGGAGATCGTGTTTATGTGGTTGCCCCTGCTGAAAAATCAAAATGCGCACATCCCAAGTTGGTCAGTGAATGGATGGGACCGTTTAGAGTATTACAAATTAGTGAAAACTCAGCGCTGGTAGCTAGAATGGGCCAAAACTCGGAACCGCTGCGTGTACAATTTGATATGTTGAGGATTGTTCCCAAATGTATTAGTGACGAACAGCTAGTCAC
Source organism: Ancylostoma ceylanicum (assembly GCA_000688135.1). Taxonomy (NCBI): domain Eukaryota; kingdom Metazoa; phylum Nematoda; class Chromadorea; order Rhabditida; family Ancylostomatidae; genus Ancylostoma; species Ancylostoma ceylanicum. The sequence continues at coordinate 50,316 of JARK01000068.1, forward strand.
AGTGACAAGTAGAGGAAAAAGAGGAAGGAAGCCTAGAGTGGCTCACGTAAAATTGATAACATCTCCTTGTTTCAGTGGCGTCAAAATCGACAACGTTCGCATGGCTGGTCATGTGCAATTCATCTGCAAAGATAACTGTCTCGCGAAGGCCAAGCTCGGCGACCTCAAGGGCGTGCACTTCCCAGGAGCATTTGCAAAGGAACCCGTAATCACCGTCTGGAATGCGTGGAAGGCAGCAAGCCTCTTCATCCGTACCGACATCGATATGGCTGAGAAAGTCAAACATCACACCAACGGCGTCATATCTCCGGATGCAAAGGCACTGGTCGCTGTCCTGCGATTGGCGTACGATCGGTGCAGAGACTGGACAGCATTCATATGTTCGACCGCTGGCGTTAATAAGCACGTAAATGTCGACGGCTATGATGTTACGCCCTTGCTCGATCACGCTGTGAAAGTTGTTCGCATGGAGATGTTGGAAGGAGAAAAACAAAACCGTCCGGAAAAAACTGGAGGTACTGGCTACGCATCTCCTGTATATGGCAGGATTCTCGAGAAGGATGGTCGTCGAGGATCACTGGAGACACAGATCGTTACGACATTTCGACACGTCCGCGACGTCCTGGATGGATGGCAGCATATGAGAAACTGGGTGATTGTATGGCCTGTGGAACTCAATGTGACTGGCGAACTCGTGAAGGAAATCATCGACAGATGCAAAAAGCACTTCGAGGAAGGTGGCGTGATTGTAACGGCTTGGACCCCAGTGATGCGCTCAAATGTCGAGATGTGGAAGAATACGATGGGCCTCTGGCTCACGATCGATGGAATCCTTGCAAAACTTGCAAGGGCAAGTCAATTCTATACGACATCGAGAACTCGCATGGAAAATGGCAGACTTTTTACGGAAGTAGGTTCACCGGAATGCGCGGTGTGTTATTACTCGGTCAATCCAGCCGTTCAATGCGCCAAGCAACTCTACGAATCTATCCGTTTTTCTGCCCCACGTGCTGTATTACCTTCTATGCGTATGAATGATGTGCCGCCGAGGACGCCGGCTCCCGGAGGAGGTGGCGTGTGGGACAGAGACCGTCCCAGTTGTAGTAGGGACCATTGGGGGCCAGCACCACCAAAACGCACATATAGGGAGTACGAGCCGAGAGAGGAGAGGCACTAGAGGGCGAGAGAAGAAGGCGACCATGAGAAAGTTCAACCCACCATGGGAAAAAGGCGTGTCAAACCAATAGTAGAATAGGCGCATGGGCGCGTTCATCTGAACCATGGGAAAGGGGGCAGTATAAAAGGAGCCCACGAGAAGTAAAAAGGCTTTTGCACCTGCGGAGCCCCGTGAAGTTGGAAGTTGGTCGCCGTCAATCTCGCCTTCGCCTCACCCACTCGTCTCGACTCCGGATATAAGAAGAAACTACTCTCGGATTTGGTGCTTACCCCACGGACGTTGTATTCTAACTGGTCTCATCGTATTGTTCTCAGTTAACCTCTACCGGTCTATTGAAGCCTTGTTATTTACCCGTGTAACCTGTTGAGTAGAACCTGGCCTATAGAGGCCTGAGTTGTTGAAGTTATTTGGATAAAGATTATTGTAAAGCAAGTGTTCATTCTCACTGTTTGGTAACCGTGAATTGGTGGGCGCAATCCCTAGAATATCTGGCCACGTGTACAGAAAACGCTACAGGCCAGATACTAATACTACATTAGCTCAGCAAAACTGGAAATACTACTGTGTCGAAGTCCCTGATAGCAGCTGAAGCAGTGACCAAAGGCCACAATTTCTAGGCCTCATTGGAATTACCCAGGGTAAACATACTAACACAGTACAAACTTTACTCATCGTTAACAGGGGCGTCAACTCGTTCCCTTCGTAATCTCAATGATGCATCGAGGCCTAGAAATATGCTCTAACATACACTTGAACACCGCATTCCTATTTAATCTTCTAAATTTTAGGTATCCAATGACCTGCTCTCTGGTCCAATCACTTTCGAGGAGGCTAGCGCCGGTGACTGTCTCGGCAATTTCACTGTCGGTAAGTACTAACAGCAAAGAAAGTTTAAGATGCTTCAAGAAATGTTTTTACATAGTGTTACAGCCGTTTGCGATTGCCCACGGATGCTGGGGGGGGGGGGGGG